>JAVTVY010029978.1:0-133485 GCA_036873755.1 Hanleya hanleyi
GTTTCTGGTGGGTTTGGCAACTACTTAAGACGGAAGGGCTATACCAAGGGTCTATTTCCAGCAACGACGGATCTACTGTGGACTGCACCCTCTGTACAGGGCAGGTGCAGCCCTATTCCTGACCCCCCACATTTCTCACTCGGGCGGAATTCTGGGTCCACGCCACCCCCTTTGTGAAATTCCTAGGTTTGTAGCCCCAATGGTTCTCTGTACAGTGTTCCACTTCCAGTTGCCCATGCGCGGCCCTATTCCCCACCCCTCAATGGTTCTCTGTACAGTGTTCCACTTCCAGTTGCCCATGCGCGGCCCTATTCCCCACCCCTCACTACCCTAGGGCGGGAGCTTGGATCCAAGCGAATTCATTTGGTGAAATCCCCAGGTCTCTAGCCCAATGGTTCTCTGTACAGTGTTCCACTTCCTTTTGTGCATGTGTAGCCTAATTCCTCACCCCTCATTGCTCTGGGGCGGGTGTCTGGTACAGGCGACTCATCTAGTGTAACCTCATGTCTCTAGCACCACTTGTTCTGCGTACAGAGTTCCACTTACACTTGCATGCGCGGCCCTATTCCTCACTCCACATTGATCTATGCATGGCTGAAACCCGAGTCCAGGCGACTCACCTGGTGAAATCCCCAAGTCATCTAACCTCACTGGTTCTTCATACAGGGTTCCACTTCCTGTTGTGCATGCACAACCTTACTTCTCACACCATATTGCTCTAGGGTGGACCCCTGGGTCCAGATGACCCATTTGGTGAAATCCCCATGTCTCTAGCCCCATTGGTTCGCCGTACAGTGTTCCACTTCGGGTTCCGCATGTGCAACCATATTCCTCAACCCACACTACCCCAGGGCGGAAGCCTGGGTCTAGGCGACTCATCTGGTAAATGCTCATGTCGCTAGCTCCACTGGGTTGACCTTTGAACTTTGATGACGTGCATTGCGAGACATGGTATCCGATAAATATCACTTGACCGTTGACCTTTGTGACTTCACTTCCTGTTCTGGTCACGTGGCAGGTTCCAAAAATGGCACGGATACGCCTATTGAATATTTCGCATATGACCTTTGTGTCGTCACTTCCGGTTCTGGAAGCACCGGGAGTCTCTTTCCCATCACTCACATATGACATAAAGCTATACAGGTCTACACGGAAGTCCTACTTCGTGTGTGTTCTTAGATATGAAAAACGTTCACCAGAGAACAAACCCTAACAGATGTATGTGTTCTGACCCCTGACACGTGTTTCCATTACAAGACGATTACTAGTCAATATCCAATCAGCATTTCGCCATCATCCGCGCTTACGTAGCATTTCGAGGTAAGTTGACCTACTTTCGTGACCATTGACCTTTGTGACGTCACTTCCGATTCTGGTCGCGTGACCAGAACTGATCTCTAACCCCTGCACACCATTTTATTGTGTAATGTGCGCATGCTCACGGGTCGAAAGTGACGTCACAAAGGTTAAAGGTCACGAAAGTATGTCGTTTAACCTCGAAATGCTCATTCCATACTACTTAGGCGCGGATGATGGCGAAATGCTGACTCGATATTGTGTATTAATAGTCTCGTAATGGAAACACGTGTCAGGGGTCAGAACACATACATCTGTTAGTGTTTTTTCTGTGGCGAACTGACTTTTTTCATATCTAAACAATATGCAGTCCTTCTCAGCCGTGTTCAGAAAAAGAAACCCTTGTATACTTAGCCAGAACAAATACGCAACTGGCACAGATCTATTTATTGGACCTATGTCCCGACGCCATGGTTTGTCAATTTGTTATAACATGGGTACCGAATGATGCGTATAGCAACACGTGCTAAAATGAGATAACAGCACAAAAACGACAGCCGGGATGATTTCACCGGATGATTGAAATGTTAACAATTTTTATTACAAGTCATGGATATATCAAAAAGCTTGCTCGCGTAGTTATTCTTGTAAGCGGATATATTCCAGTTATGTTATCTTTAGCAATTGAGACACTCGTTCTTTTAGGCGGATGAAATGAAGATACAGGACGTAAAGTTACAAAAGAACACACACGAAGTAGGACTGGTGGTACAGGAGTATGAGCAAGATCGGTATCCAGAGCAATCCGGCATATGAAAGAGACTCAACGAATGTTAATTAATAAATAAATCCCTATATTCACAAATAGCTATTGATTTCATTTTTCAGTCACTCACGTCCAACAAAGAGAATAGGGACATTCTAAATGACACACGCTGTTTATGAGCATACGTAATAGCTGGCCTGAAAGATTCATCCTTGTCTATATCGTATGGAGTTTTGAGTCGTATTGTTGTTTTCGATATTTCGTCATGATTGCAACCACTTTGCAGCTTGTGTAAGTTATCGGAGAGTTCATAGTACGTTTCTTTCTCGTCGCTGGAATATAAGATTCTACTAAGTTTCATTGACCGTTTCACTCTAATTATCCTCAGTAGTGTAAAATTGGGCGCATCAAGACACGTGTAATATGAAAGGAAGCAGGGAACTGTGACGGCATTCGAAATTGTGAACTTCTGAACACGTAAACCTCTTGAATTTATGACCTCGAGAAATATTGACCTCATGAAATGAGGATGTGCCGACAACATACGCATCCCACTGTTTGAAACCACAAAGGGTGGCGTGCCACGAGGGCCGGTACGCAGAAAAATGAACAGCTGTCTGGCGGCGGCATAAACAAATAGTGTACACACCTGCTCCATACAATTTCAACGTTCACCCCTTAAGGGTCCCAGAGACCTAGCCATAGGTGATCCAGCTTAAAAATTGTGATTTTTCGTTCTTTAAGGATTATTCAACGATAGATTTCACTTTATCATTTAGAGAAAACGCGAACATGGAGAAATTATTTATTTCTGATGAAAATGAGTGTTTAAAATTGGCCAATTATGAAATCTGCAGGTAGTACTCCGCCAGACAGGGGATGAACACCTTTCCGCGATCGCTCCAGCAGGTGTCTGAAAAATGTGTATTGTGGCTAGTACTTCTTGATCGGCCTGTAAGCCCGATCCTCCCCAAACAAATTAACAGGTACATGTAACACTGTACCCGCTATGTCATTTCCTATACTTATTGTACTATTATAATTTGTTTTGCTAATTTATAAAAAGACAGACGCGAAATTGGTGTAGTAAGGATTTATTTGTTTTATGCAGCCAAACAAGTCAAGCCACTCATTGGTTTCCGTTTGACCCCAGTACAGCACGCCATTCCGTATATAAATGAAATATCATTCCCTCGCCAGTTCACTTATCTACAGTATATCTGCAAGTCATACATTTTCATAAAATTTACGAATCAACAAATCCATGGGACACAAGAAATATGTTTTCCGACCATTTGCCCAGAAATAACATCGAAGATAGGCAAGAGGTGTTCTCTCGTTTCTCTAGTAACGCTAGTAGCCAATCGGGATATTGGTTACCTCGATTGGATAAGCGTGGCCACATGACCTACATCGAAGCGACCATTGGCCAGAGCCCTTCAACTGGGTCGAGCTGATCTGGGGAAGCGGCCATTTTATCTAATCGCGAAAAATTATGTGGCGCAGAAGGTCGACACAAATGTAAAAAAATCGGCATAGAGATACATCGAGACCTTGTAGCATTTCCAGATATGGCGCCACAGTTACAAACTACAATCACATTCATTTCTCTTGGGTGAGTGAGTATGATTCAAAGTCGTTTTCAACAATTTTCAGTCATATAACGACCTGGAACGAAACGTATAACATTATATAGGGGTGGAGAAATGTCCAGGTAGGAAAATGTCTTAGATGGATATATGTTCAGGCGGAGAGATGTCCCAGCACAAGGCAACAGATTTGTACGGAGTTTAGGGCAAGAATAGGCAGCGGGCTGGAGGAGCATTATTACTATGTCCCCACCCGACCAAATATGCCTGAAAAACATCATCGGTCATTCTCGGTGCACTTGACGAACTTTTCACAGTACATACACTCCCCTCCCCTCCCCCCGACATGTTGGACATGCAGAATGTACGTCAGATCCAGGTTTGGACAAACCATAAACAATGTATGGATGAAACAGAGCGTGCGCATCTTGGTGCACTGCCAAAACTGAATTTGGACATTGCATTCAATTTACTGATAAATCCAGCAGACTGATTGGTTCTCCATAGTTGTCATCATTCCAAAATAGCCGCGTCTATGAGTAGCCCTAAGGCATTCTGCAAACCACAAACAATGCATAAATACGTCCATGAGACGACCAAATAATGCAGTAAATAAGATAATAAGCCGTGTAGTAATCTGTTATCAAAAATGTAAATGCTTGATTGTAATCCAATGTCATTCCAAGAACTGTGAATACTTGTAAAGATTTGTACATGAGATTTGTACAAGAGCTCGATATCGATTCATTCGTGATGAACGAGTGAAGGAAGAAGAGGGGCAATGAAGACAGTTTGATGCATCGTGGGGATTGTACGAGTGGACAATTGTTCCATTTGGGTTGATTATTCACCAGAGCACCTTTAAGTTGGCTCCCTGGTTTCGGTGCAAAGTCATGTCATTTTTTCCATATTTTTTGTACAACTTAGGAAGTTCATCCTATATCAGAAAATGATATAAAAATTAGGGCATAGCGTATTACTTTTCAGCTTGAAGAACGTGTTCCTGTGGCAAATTGGTACAATGTGAATACTATGTAAAACATCCAATATTTGAGACATAATTGTTTTCAGAATGTTCAAAAGTCATGTCAGTTTTCTCATTTTTTTTTATAAATATTCCCTGGAACATGTAGTTTTTGAATAACTCAATTTTAATGTAGGTCGCCACCCAAAAAAGGCATGGATGAGGCTCTACTCCCACACTTTTCCCCGCCATTTATAATGAAGGCCAAACAATGCAACGCCATGACGCCAACAAAGAGTTTGCCATTCGACGTCAATTCAATTCAATTCAATTCAATTCTTTATTGCATACACCCATACAAGGCAGTGCAAAGATATAACATATATATATAACATATAAATAATAGACAGATTCAGTTGGATATGTACAATGTTTTAAGTTCGTAACTGCATGCAATGATAAACATAACCACAGACAGTTCCGCATAAAGACGGAAAATTATTTGTCATTATTGTATGGTATTTTTCATCAGATAACATAGTTTCAAAATGTGGAAAATTTCTTTTGATATCGGTAAAAAGCTTTTGACGCAATTCGGCATAGTGTGGGCAATGCAAGAGGAAATGGATTTCATTTTCAACAGCTCCTGTAGAACAATGAGTACAAATTCTTTGTTCATGGGGTATTTTTGGCTTGCAATGTCTACCGGTCTCGACACGCAGCTTATGGTTACTTAGTCTTAAGCGACAGAAGCTTTCCCTATATTTCTTGTTAGTAGTATGAATTAAATAAGGTTCTATGGCATATTTGGTTTTTACTTGGAGATAGCTTTTTAACTTACTGGAGGATTTATTTTCTTCGTTGGTGACAAACAAACTAATCAAATGGGCTGTTACTTTGGCTTTGACGTTTTCAATAACAATACTTCTACTCTGATTGACTTCAATGAGATGCCAGACATTGATTTCTGATGTTAAGGATTGAACTTTCATGAACCAGTTTGGCTTGTTTTTCAAGATAAGTGCCTTACTGGATTCAAAAGCATGAAACAATAAACGAGTTTTTGGTATATTTTTCAACCGATATGTAAAATTAATAAGATTCAGCATGATATCATAAATAAGGGGATGGCTACCCAGTTCAGCACGTACAGCCCAGTTAGATGCATATTTACCTGCACCTAAAACATACTTGCAAAACTTTATATGTACTGATTCAACATGTAATTTATCACATTTGCTAATACAGGAGAGGTCAGCCCCCCAGATTTCACTACCATACAGTAAGATCGGTTTCACAACAGTATTGAATAGTTTCATGGAAGTAGTTACACTTGGATCGTGTTTGAAAACAGATTGATATAAACTATGCACAGCCTTCATTCCCTTGCTCTTAAGGTCAGCAACACCCTCATCAAATCTGCCCCTGTCATTTATAATCACTCCTAAATATTTGTAGCTGCGAACAATTTTAAGTTGCTTTGAACCAAGGAGGAATTTTATCGCATGGAGGCGTTTCTGAATGCGTTTATTGAAAATCAGTATATTTGACTTCTCTATGTTAACTGGCAACTTATTTGATGCAGAAAAATGATCAACTGCATTGAGACTATTCTGTAATCCCTCAGGGGTTTCTGAAAAAATGACCAGATCATCAGCAAATAGTAAATGAGAGAGGGGTTCTTCATGTAGGGATGGTGACTGACAAGCTGGACTAAAGAACTTTCCTATGTCATCAATAAAAATATTGAACAGGGTTGGTGATAAGTTGCACCCTTGACGAACACCACGCGATGAAAAATATTTCGGGGAGAGTCCAGATGAAGTTTGCACTTGATATGTGGACTTCAGATACAAAGAATGAACAATACCTAACAGGTTACCAGTAATGCCTACCTTTACCATTTTCTCAAGAAGCATGGTTCTGTCAACCATATCAAAAGCTTTTTTGAAATCGATGAAAGCTGTAAATAGGGGTTTATTCTGTGTGATATAAGAGTCTATAAGAGATTTTAATATGAAAATATTATCAACGGTTCTATGATCTGCCCTGAAGCCGCCTTGATGTGGGCTAATGAGATTTTTGCTTTCAATGTGCTGTATAATGCGAGAATTAAGTATCCTTGTAAATAACTTGCCTAAACAACTACTAAGTGCTATTCCTCTATAATTATTCGGGTCCGACTTGCTGCCTTTCTTATGAATTGGTACAACTGTCGATACCGCCCAAATCTCAGGAAAGTCAGCACTACTCAAAATGAGGTTAAATAGTTTCAGAAAATGATCTATCTTAGTTGGTATAATAGTTTTTAGTAACTCATTTGGAAGAGAGTCTTTACTTGGACTTTTGTTGTTTTTTAGGGATTTAAGGGCATTATAAATTTCTGTTGCTGTTATGGGTAGGTTAAGATTAGAATCAGAATCCTCGTTGTCACCAGCTGGGAGAGATAATCTGTCTGAAGGATGAAATCCAAGAGTTTTGAAATGTTCAAAACATTCATCTGGATCCAGGTGATTTTGATTGGAAGGCATTCTGAGTTTTTTAATAAGTTGCCAGTATTCAGTTGGGTTATTTTCCTGCAGGTCATCCAATTTGACCATTAGATTTTTGTAGAAAGTTCGTTCTTTGTATTTCAGAAGCCTTTTATATTTCTTTTTAGCATAATAAAATTCTTGGACTGTACGAAGAGAATTAGGATTCTTGTTGACCATGATTTTTGCCTTTTTCATGACTTTTTTATATTCATTGCAGTCTTGATCAAACCATTGGCGTTTCCTTCTCGGTTTATGGGAAGCACGCACACGATAGGGTTGAAGGGAAGATATGGAGATTTTATCTAAAATGTGATGTATATTAGATACAGCCGTTTCTACCCCCACCGTATTTTCTGAAAAGTGTTGCATTAGAAAACCATTCCATAGATTTGATATGTCTGATGAGTATGAAGCTGACAGAGCGAAGGTATTACTTGAGCTGACCCATTTTCGTTTGGTTGATATAGATTCATATGCATATTTACGTTTGTGGTTGAGTGATTGACTACAGTTAAGTCTGGCTATTAGCTGACAATGGTCAGAGAGGTGTGACAATGGACGAACCGAGAAGTATTGAAAGTTACTCATCATTGATTCTGAGACAATAATATAGTCAACAACGCTGTTACCTAGAAATTGATATGAAGTGAAGGCACCTAACAGATCCCCACGAGAACGACCATTCAAAATGCGCAGTTGTGCTGCAACACAAATTTCAGTAAGTTGTCTGCCAAAAGTATTAATCTTAGTATCTGAGTTCTGACGAATGTTTACTGAATCAGAAATATAGTTTTCGGGTAATGGAACATATTCCAACGTATCTGATGGAATGTAATCTTTTAGATTGGCAGTTCTTGCATTAAAATCACCACATAGCATAAGATAGCTTTCCCCACAGAGTGACATTATCCACTGTGAAATATCATGGTAAGGGTTGCAGACTCTATTGCTCCAGTAGGTTGAATTTGTTGGGGGTACATAAACTGTGCCCAATAACAAATCTTTATCTAAACCAAATAGAGACCGACTAACTTTAACCCAGAGAACAAATTCAGTTTTCTTGACAAGGGTAACAAATTTCTTTAAAGCACCCTTAAAATAAAAGACTATACCACCTTTGGACACATTGTCAGCTCTACACATATTAAATTTCTCAAAACCTGGGATATCCAGTTCATCAGATTGACATTTTGTATGCCATGACTCTACTACACTAAACATATCAAAATTTGTCACAGCGGAAAGAAAGTCACTGTCCTCTAGCTTTGTCATAAGGCCAGCTACATTCCACGAGGTGAAACGAATGTGAGGTCGCATATATAATAAGTTATTTTCTAATGAAAAACCTACTCAGGAGCCATAGCTAAGTACACAAGACAAAAGTACATGGACAAAACAACTTTTGAAGTGCTATTAAAAGAGGTCACATAATCAACACTACAGAATCAAATTCAATACATTTGATCAACTCATTCATTTTAGGCTGTTCAGTTTAGCGGATAGTACATATTAAGTAGCATTTTAGTCATATGATAAATAACTCAATATTAACTAGAATCTGCCTGGATCAATACGATTGTATGATAAAAATTCTATCTCTCGACATAAATTTACATAATTACATTCTCTTTTAAATGTTGCCGACAACGCAAGATCTATTTTATACATCAATCCGTTGGTAATATGTAAAATTTATGGAATATATTAAAGGAGACTCCTACTATTAAATTTATTAGTAGTACTCAAGTATTCCAGTATCTGTGCTAGACAGTACAGTCAACAATTAGATAATATGATATCGAGATAATATTGTAAGAAATTTGATACTAGTTATATTGTCATTTAACTAGTAATAAATCTGGTTTACAGAAAATATATTCTTATTGAACTGATGGTGTATATATAGGCATGATCAATTTTTATGGACTTTCGGATTCTAGCATATTCCACCTTTAGAATTTACTAAGGGTATTTACAGCTTGGAGAAGTATGTGTTTGAGATCTGACAGTGTGGAACTAGTATCCACATTGGATAACACTTTGCAAATCTGTGGCTGACACATAGACGATTGAGAGAGTTTATTTGAAGTGTCATCAGGGCCTTGAAACGGTACTGGTACCGTTGATGGTCGGTGCTCTATATAAGGGTTAGCGTAAAATGAGTTGTTTTCGTTAGTACGCCAGTAGTACTGTTGATTAGTAGAGTTGCCAGAGTAGTTTGGGCTCATTTGTGCATCCATAGGAATAGCAATTGCATTGACATTTGATGCAGTTTGCTGGCCCGTAACAACTGAGCTAGTAAACACTGGTGGCTGGGAGTTTAGTAAATTGTTCGGAACACGGTTGTATTGAGTCTCCGGCTGGACATCACTATTTGGATACGATGATGTAGTACAATGAGAATTTACAGGAGGTGCGGCGCCAGTAACAGTTGTTGCAGGTTGCAGATCCTGAACGTTTGACGCTGTAAACACTGGCAGGATTGGAGGACAATGGGAATGTAGTTGACTGCTTGAAGCTTGGTTGTATGGAATCGAAGGCTGGACCTTACTGTTGGAGTTGAAGGATGATGGGGCACGGACATTGAGACGATATGGCCTGATCTTGTCAGTGTAAGAAGAGATACGTTCAGGCCATTTGATGTTTTTTGCCAAAATGCTTGCCCCCAAGGTGCTTGGGTGAAATAGATCAGTGTATAGTTTCTTCTTTGGTGCACCATTTTCTGTGACGAAAAAACGAGTATGGTCTATTAGATGTAGACCACGTTTCTCTACACAAGCTTGAAGTGTGCTGTTGAATGCATTGATGTTGTCGTTTATTGGTCTGTGACCCTTAGTTGGAACCACGGTGGAGAACTGTACTCCTGCATTCGGGAAGACATGCTGGAGTTTGTCAATCACTAAATGAAGCTGTTTTTCTGTGACTCTGGAGTTGCGTTTACAGTCATTTATCCCAACATGCGCGATAACACGTTGTGTCGTTGGATTTACCGTCTGATCTTGAGCCCACTGGTGTAAACCAAAAACAGACAGTCCCGGAACAGATATCACTTTCACAATATCCAAAGGATATTGACCCATTTTCGATTCGTGGATGTTTCGAATAACAGAGTCACCAATGATGACAGTGGTGGCATCAGTGAGCGTTTTCTTTGGTGTGACAGTAGAGCCTGTTATTGTAACATTTCCATGACTGTTTCTTGTGTTAAGTAATACTGGAATGTTCTGAGGGTCCTCAGTTCTTGGAGATGTGGTATTTTCAGTCGATATCAAACTGGAAACAGCTGGAGATGGTAGAGATGGAAAGTCATCTAGACTAAGTACGTTGAATGGATTTGATGTAGGTATTTTAGAAATAAATTTGGTTTGTGTCTCACTCTGTGGATATGTGCTTGAGCTTAGTGTGGCATGAACTCTTGGATGCTGATTCATGGTAACTGACTTTGTTACACTGCATTCAGAAGACGATGAAGAACTTGATGACACTTTTGTTGTCTTAGCAGGTTGTGCCTGAACTGTAGACACTGGTGATGAATTTACTCTTGTTTTATTTACAGCCTTGGTATTAATAAGGTTTTTCAGATGATCTACTTCTTGCCTCAATGCACTCACTGACTCTTGCAGGTCTTTTACTTTGGAGGCCTGTTCATCATACAGCTCCTTCCAGTTCTTATTCATCAGTTTTTCACGAATTCCTGTCTGAGTCTGAACATCACGAATAAACTCAGCACAAGAGTCTTTATGTTGATCAATGTCATCCTGGAGGACAATCAGGTCAGATTGCATCACCTCAAAATTGTCTTTCAACACTCCGATGGACAAGGCAGCAGATGGACTGATACGATTCGGAGTGTTTATACGACGTTGACCGAGTTTTGTTTGGCACTTAACGTTTTGCAATACAGTTTTGGCACACTTTGTATCGGAATGACCAGTTCTGGTTGTTGTACAAGTATTTGATTTTGGTTCTGGAGTACGAATGACTACATCACTATCTGACAGGGGTACATGCACTGGTTCTGTTGTACCACAAGTATTTAGTGCCAGAGTTGCATTTGAAGCTATGTCAGTTGTTAATTCAGTAATGTTAACTGATTGGACAAGAGACGAGTCCACATGTGTGTCCACCTCTGTGATAGCTTCACACGTGACCTCCAGCAAACTCATGCCACTGCTTGGGGCGGGACTGTTGTTAGGAATCTGTTGTGTATATTCAGCAGGCTGACATTGGACTAGATTAGGCAGTTGATTTTCTAGCCACCAAGTTACTATGGCCTCTGTGCCCTGCAACATAAACTTGTTGGCAGTCCTGTAAACGTGGAGCATTATCTGACTGGTTTTACCTGGTGTCAAAGTATCACATTTCATCTTAATTTTGTCCTCCACAACACTGCCACCAACGTCCTCTACCTCTGTCCATGTGATATCAATGTTCTCAGATGTAGATTGAGACCAATATTTGTCAAAGACTGCTTTCCGAAACAGCTCAAACTGTTTTCCTCCCATATCAATTATAACTGTCTGACCGCAGTTCTTTACACTGATATTGGTGAACTGATCGTCCCAAGTTGATAGCTTTTTGCGTAGAGCCCTGGCTTTATTTAGTGAGTATTGGCGTTTCTCACGTGCAAGCAGAATATTGGGCGATGGATGGTTTATGAAACCGGATTTCGGGTACGCCAGTTGCCGATTCCTAGACTGGACAACTGACAACATGATGCCGTTATTGTTGTTATTGTTGTTTTGCTGTAAACTATTGCGACAGTTCATCTATTTTGATTACATTTAGGCGTACAGCACAGTCAACACAACATCACATATAGTTACTGGCATCCCTTTCAGATTACAGGTAAATAGTTTGAATTACATGGCATCCAATATAACGAGAAGACAGTTACAAGATGACGTCACAATTCCTCCGTATGAACGTTTTCCACGACGTCGTGTGTTACGTTCCGAAATGTTAATGTTCCAGATTGACGTCAATCGAATGTTATTGTCTCTTAACGTTGCGTTGTTGCGTCCTTGATTTCAAATATTTGTATGATGAAATCTGTGAGTGAACTTTTGTCCCAAGCACCACAACCTTCTATCTCAGTTACCACACAACTAGATGATTCGGTCACCCAAAATATCCAGCAGATAAAGTCGCAACTTGCTGAACTTGTAACTTTGCCCAAGGACACAGTTGGTATTAAGTCTCAGTGTAATCTCCTGAAAAGTGATGTTGGTCAAATAAAGCGTGAGCTAGGCAAGATAATCCCGGCTTCAACAAAACCTGGTAATGGGAGTCCCAGTTACAGTCGTATCGTGCAAAATAGATACGATCCTTTAGCCGACCAATCTAGTAGGTCTACTAGTGGGAAACCGGATGAATATATGTCGGACTACACTGGCACCGAGAATAGTAGAGGAGCTCGACATGATTTTGTGAATCAACCTATGGAACAACGTCAAGAGAAAGTACTCCTCTTGGGGAATTCTCATTTGCATAACATTGATGTCCATAGACTATCTACGCAATGTACAGTAGACAAAAAGATAGCCTTCACCATAGAGGAAGCCAGTTCTACTTTGGATTCCATACCCAAACAATCATCATATCAGTGTGTCCTCCTACATCTCTTCACAAATGATGTCAAAAACCTCAGTTCTCAAGAATGCGTACTGAAAATGCAGCAACTTGTTAACAAAATTAACAACGTGTTGAAGAAGCCCAAGATCATTATTTCCCTTGGTCTTAGCCGTACTGATGATATGGTCCTCAATGGAAAGATGCATGAGTGTAACATCTTGATTCAGCATCAGTTTCTGTCCAACAAAGCGATATTGTTTGTGGGAAACACCAACTTGAGACACGGGGACCAGCCCATTGAGAGATGTATGGCTTCAGATGGGGTTCACTTAACCGCGAAAGGCAGCAGTCTTCTGGCGATGAACTTTCGCAGTGTTATCCATGCTGCTCTTAACATCAAAGGATTTTCACCTGGAAAAGTCCAACGTAAAAATCAACGCCAGAAGAGGCTTCCTAGTCGCCCAAGCCTTCGTCGGAATGTTTATGATCAAGATACGGAATATGATTCCTTTAGAATGAATGACGAATATTACAACAACGTATCACTGGGATACTCTGGCCAGCGCGGTCATAGACGACCATCTGGTATCTACGCCCAACAAGAGGCAAGCAACGATCGTCATGATACAGATTACTCTGTTAAAGACTGGGGAAAGTCTTCATATGGATCTACCCAAAAACCCGAATATGGCAACTTCTGGAGTAATAGATACAATTATCAGTATTACTAACTGATTTAATAATATCATTTTTATAGGTGTAATTCATCACCATCAAACTTACATGAAAACCTAACTATGTGTGTCCCACTTAAATCTTCAAGTTCCAACAATGGAACCTCACCATTGATAAATATAAACCAACTAAAAGTGACGAGTTGGAATGTTCACGGGTTAATTTCAAAAGAATTCAATAAATTAAACGATCCAGATTTCATCAAATGTATCAATGACTATCATATTATAGGTCTCTCTGAAACACATACTGGTCCTGATCATGACTTAGACATTCCCGGATATCGGGTAGTACCACTCATTGGTCCTAAACGACGAACGTCTAACATACATCATGGTGGATTAGCCATTTACGTTAGAGATGACCTTCGATCAAGTATTCGCTTTTTGGAACATACAACTAATCACTATATATGGCTTGAGCTCAATGCTGACAATTTTGGTCTAGATAAAAATGTATATCTATGTTTTGCTTATATCCCTCCTGAGAATTCTCCTTTTTGTCCAATATCTGATATTAGTATTATACAAATGATTGAGTCGGATATAGCTAGACTATCAAATTTGGGATACGTGATACTTACTGGTGATTTAAATGCCCGCACAGGTTCGGGCCTTGACTTTGTGTCTAATGATGATTCTAATCATCTGCCCCTATACGACACTTATGTCGAAGATGATGCAACTTTACGTCGTTACAACTGTGATAAGATACAGGATCAACGTGGCAAACAACTACTAGATCTGTGCATATCCGCACAGATGAGACTTTTAAACGGCAGAACAGTCGGTGACACAATTGGACACTTCACCTGTCATCAACCAGGTGGCAGCAGTGTTGTAGATTATACTGTCGTATCAGATACTTTGCTAAAATTAATATCGTATTTTCATGTACACAGGTTTACAGGTTATCTGTCCGATCACTGTCAATTATCATTTATGCTACGCGTAAATTATCATATAACAATTTTGAAGAATGACCTAAAGCCTATGCCTTCTAGATACATATGGTCAGAGGACTCACTTCACAAATACCAAGATGCTTTATGTTCGCATCCAGTTCAAAATGCTATTGATAAATTTCTTGAAAACAGATACTCCCAAGAGCAGGTTGACTGTGCAGCAGATGATTTTAACAATATCCTTAAAACTGCTGGGAACATAGCCTTGAAATGCATTAAGTCTAATAGAGCCAGAAAAACTCGTATAATTACTAAAAAGAAACCAAGGTGGTATGATAAAACTTTGCAAAGTCTTAAAAGTAGCACAAAGTACAAAGCGTATCTATTATCTATATATCCAAAGGTACCATGTGTTAGATCTTCGTACTTTAAATCTCTAAAAGATCTTAGAAAAGCAAGGAAATATAAAAGGAGAAAATATAGAAACAGGCTTATTAACAATCTAGACAATTTAGTCGACGATAAGCCGAAAGAATTTTGGAAAATATTGGAAGAACTTAAAGAGAATGACAATCCAAAAAAGGAAGATACAGAAAATGTATCACCAGATGAATGGTTAAAACATTTTGAGAAATTAAATGTAAAAAGTAAATTCAGTTCAACTGAAAATTTCATTGATACAAATTTACAACATCTAGAACAGCAAACTAATTTCAGTGAGTTAGACTATAGAATAAAAGAAAATGAAATTAGTAAGGCAATTAAAGGACTCAAAACACAAAAAGCATGTGGCCTAGATGGTATCTGTAACGAAATGCTGAAATATGGCTATACCAGTCTTGGTTCATGCATTCAAAAACTATTTAACCTTACTTACTCCAATGCGGTTTATCCCCGATGCTGGAGTGAAGGTTACATCTCTCCTATTCACAAGTCTGGTACTAAGAAAACCCCCTCCAATTATCGAGGAATTACTATAACCAGTAATATTGGCAAACTATTCAACTCAGTTCTTAATAACAGGTTGGAAAATTTTCTCTCCTCTCGCGATATCATTAGAAAAGAACAATTGGGCTTTACTAAAGGTGCGAGGACCTCTGATCATATGTTTGTTTTGAAAACATTGGTAGATTCATACCAACAGGTTGAACACAAACCAATGTACGCTTGCTTCGTTGATTTCTCGAAAGCATTTGACAAGGTTTGGCATACGGGTCTTTTTTACAAACTGCAGTCGATCGGTATAGGTGGACAATTTTACAAGATTTTAAAAGATATGTATAATAACAATATGCTATGTGTAAAGGTTGCTGGTGCACTGACAAACTTTTTTCAATCATTCACTGGTGTTCGTCAGGGCGACAATTTAAGCCCAAATCTTTTTAAGATTTTCATTAATGATCTACCATCCATATTTGATAATTCATGTGACCCGGTATTCCTTGGGACCACACCTCTCAATTGTTTATTGTATGCAGATGATGTTGTGCTATTGTCTGACAGTAAGGAAGGTTTACAACTATCCCTTGATAAACTACAATTATACTGTGATAAATGGAGTCTGGAAGTGAACATAGCTAAAACTAAATGTATGATATTTAACTGTAAAAGTGGAACATCTCCAAAATCATTCTGTCTTGGTGATGCCCAAATAGAAACAGTACAGTCGTACACATATTTAGGAATTACATTTAACCCATCTGGAACGTGGAAATTGGCCAAAGTTCAACTGAATGGCAAGGCATCTAAGGCATTCTTCAAAATTCGAAAATGTTTTTCATGTAACCCTCCTGGAATCTCCACTTCTTTGCATATATTTGATCATACTATTAAGCCTATTTTACTCTACTGTTCAGAAATATGGGGATCATCCATTGTTACAAAATTGAGTAAAAAATCATTTTTAGATAACTATATTAAGAATGAACCACTTGAAAGACTTAACTTGAAGTACTGTAAATACATTCTGGGGGTCAACTCCAAATGTACAAATTGTGCTGTGTTAGGTGAACTCGGTCGACGTCCTATGCTAATTGATGTTATTTGTTCAATGCTTAAATACTGGCGTCGCTTATTTGAAATGCCTGAGGATACGTTATTAAAGAAAGCTTTTGATTTTTCTATCAAATTGGACACCCAAGGAAAAAAGACCTGGGTAACGGGTATTAAATGTATATTGTCATTCTTAAATCTAAGTCATTTATACGAACAGAAAAAAAGTTTATCTGTTGGTAGCTTAGTTTCCAAAGCTGCAAGAAGTTTCTCTTCTGTATTTTGTAACTGGTGGAATGAACAACTGTTTACCGACCGTCCCAACGTAGCGTATGGTAACAAACTCAGAACATATAGAACCTTCAAGCTAAATTTTGTGTTGGAACCTTACTTATCTATTCTGAATCGAGATCATCGCAGTGACTTATGTAAGCTACGAACAAGTAGCCATGACCTTCAGATTGAGAAAGGTAGATTTGCCAAAGTACCAGCAGATAAGCGTTTATGTACTCTTTGCAATGCTGGTAAGGTTGAAGATGAATTCCATTTTTTAATGGAATGTAATAAATATGATAATTTTCGGGACATATTTCTATTTAAATGTGATAGCATGAATGCCAACTTTTCTCAACTCGATATTTCAAACAAATTTATTTGGCTCTTATCGTGCGAGGATCCAATTATTGTGAAAAATTTAGGTAAGTTTGTTCATGATTGTATGAGCGCACGTAGCAATATGATTGATGGTTCGGCATCTAAACATGACAAATGTGTTACTGGTACAGGAATAACAGATGTTAGCTAATATACGTTTTTAGTGTTACAAACAGATACTAGTCAGTAAGATCATAATTTATTGTAAAATGCCAGCGAAATCGCTGCTCCTGGCATTATTGTTCCTTGTATCACGACTGTTATTTTTCTGTAAATCAAATTATTTCTAATCAACTAGGTTATTCTATATGTATATATACTTAATTATCTTCGCTTGATTGTATATCTGCTCGATAACGGGCGCTGTGATCAGCAAATAAAGAACCTTGAACCTTGTATGATGATCAAATTAAAACCGATGGCTAGTATTCCGATACGAAAAATAAGGCTCAATTGAAAACAGCCAATATCACAATTTTAGACTGAAGGCCTATCGTACATACATACGGTTTTTTGTTTTGATCAATTTACCACAGATCCTCTGGTGAAACAGCTGTCGGTGATGATAATCTCTTTCCTCCGCTTCGGCCCAACGTTATCAGACGTCACAAGGAAAAATGTATCAATTGCTTACAAAACGAGTCATGAAACGTAAACGCTGCCTGTCAAAGCATCTCATTCGCCCACAAGAGCACAACTGCAAGGGAGGTAATTGGTAGGCGCATAAAAGCTGCGCAGAACTGTCATTCTTGTAACCAGGGAGCCACCTTAACGTCGCTTTCAACAACCGTTCAGTCGGAACGGTCATACCACGACGTTCTTCACTCAACAAAAAACTAAGGATCATCCACGTATGACAATGAGGCTATGTTTTTACATGTTTTGTCTGATGTAATAGCATGACTGCCCGGTTATTGGACAGGCCCTATTATTGGACACCTAGACCCAGCGGGGCTATTTTCCGGGAATATTACATGACGACTGTAATACAAATTTAATTTCACAGTTGAGTTACAGAGACATGCTAATAAATTTCTGTTTACTCACGGAATTTGTGCACGTTTAGCCCTCGTGCGGGTCGGAAATAGTGTCACAATTTTGGGTAAAAAAATGCGTCAGAAAATTTCCTCCACTTTCTCAGTTTCATTCCTGATTGCAGGTTTAATTAAATTCAACGAAATTTAACTGAAAATGTTCCCACAAATATAGAGAATCTTCATTCTGAATCTCAGTGTGCAACCCGACAGGCGTTTGGCAGACGATGTATATTTCTACCCGCCACTCGGTCTAAAAATAGAAGAATACCGGGAGCAGCCAGTTTACGATAGCACAACATGTGGCTCACACTGGCAATAGCATTGATTGACAGCCAAGGATAATGGACACTCCCAAAAACTGCAAAATTTGGGATCGGGTTCAATCTTCGACGCTATTCCAAAACTCATTTGTGGACTACAGTGCGGATTCATGTTTAAATATTCTTGGAGGTTTACTAAAGACTGTGGGACAAACAATTTGACAGTAAGTGCATTAGTTTCAAATAAATCCATCACTGAAAAAGTGTCCAATAACTGGGCGCAAACTTGCATTTTCATACCGTGGATGATCCCTGCGTTTCAACTATTCCCAGCCTCTCCCCGTATTTTTTCTTCAATATTTTTTTATGACGATATATCACTAAAGATGTAGTCCTTTGTCCAGTGTTACTTTCTCTGCCGTACGTGGTCGCATGGCCGACCTGCAGACTCTTATTCATAAAAAGTGTCCAATAACCGGGCAGTCATGCTATATCACGGACCCATAGACTTTAAGAAAGGTGATGAGTACTTATCCGAGTGAAACTGGCTTAGTATTTATCCAGAAATTATCATAACTAGGCTGCGTTGGTAAGGTTGGATTGCAACATCAAGGACTGCAGGGTTTCTACATGGGCAATCAAGCGTGATCTAGACAACCCGTGGGGCATGTTTTTTTTTGGCTATTTAAAGTTATTTATCGTTTGTGCAGCTTCAATTTTTCTATTGGCGAGATGCAGGCTGCTTTTGCCTGTTCTTTTTTATGCTGAGAAAATGTTTAATCTTGCACAATGCCTACTTTATCAGGCCTTAGATCGGGACATGCGTTTGGTACCCAACTTGCTGAAGGGACAAATTCTAGCGAAAATGGAGAGGAAACCGGCTCCATGACCTCGACATTTGATGTGAAAGAGTGGTGTTTACGAAACGAATTATCGACAATGACGGTGGCGGCCTTATTGGGTCAAGGTTTTGAATAGATGAAAAGTATATCTAAGCTAAACGGTGACATTATTTCTAATGAATTTTCGGCTTTACCACTGGAACAACGCTTGTTGTTAGCAGATGCAGCTGCCGACTGAGAGGAGAAATATCAGTCGAAGCCCGAAATGGCAGACGCGACCACGTGGAGGCGATACAACAACAACAACAACAGCAAAACTTTAGTTCTCCGACGACGGAAAATCAGTCTCCTGCTGATGTATTGGGATTCTTAAATAATATGTGGAGACCGAGCGCGCCGGACCAACGTCAGGGAATGGGAGATCGGCCTCGGACAGAAACTGATAGAAGAAGTGGTTCTGACAGTATAGTAGCCCGAAAACATCGGCTAAGGGGTCTATTTTTTTTTTTATTATTGTTGTTGATAGGAATGCCACGCCCCCTTACCCTAAATTTACCTATCACAGCCAGAGTTTCTGGGTTAACAGTATAGGTATACATGTTTGAAATTTTGTCTCGCCTGTCGAATGCCAGTCAAGGCACCCTTGCGTTTTACGAGAGGTACGTGATTTTTCTTTCGACGGTCCAGGTCATGTCCGACCAGGGAAGGGGTACCGATACAGATCCTAGTACTGTTGATTTGGGACTATTTGAAGTCAGAGTTAAAGACGCTAAATCCCTTACAATAAACTAGATCGATCTCAGTATTTTGAAGGGGCTGCTAGGATTTTGCGCGAGATGATTGAGAAAGACCGGTGTACCACAGATGTCACCTTATAGTATTTGGATTACTTGACTTAAAATGCCAAGTTTTCTCAAGTGTTTGGCTGGCAGTCCATTCTGAACTTTGACTTACAATTCAGACGTCAGCAGTCACATGAAAAATTTGCCTGGAATACGGATCAGCCATTTCTCATGTAAGCGTGCTTACGGCCAAAATGGTTTGAGAAATCTCAATCAGCAAAAATGTACACTGTAAAAAATCCTACGAGTAACCATAGCAACCGTTTGAAATTCGATCCACAAAATTCCCATATCTGCCTCAGTTGTTATTCATCGAACCATGATCAGAGCAAACACACAACTCATACCGGGAGAGCTGCATCAGTAAATCCTAATCTACCTATTATAATCTGTGGCGTGTCCTACTCCTCCTCCTCCTCCTCCTACTCCGCTTTACTCACTGCACAGCGGGTCGCATAGGTGTGGAGCGGGATAGGGTGGAGCGAGAGACCTGGGGATTTCGCTACCTGAGATTTCATGGGCCAGGCTTGCACCCTACAGTAGAATGGATCGACTGCGCATGCGCGATGAGTAGTATAGAAAGGGCAGATAGGGTGGGACGAGAGACCTGGAGTTTTCACTACCTCAGATTCCATGGGCCAGGCTTGCACCCTACAGTAGAATGGACCGACTGCGCATGCGCGTTGAGTAGTGCACGATGAGTAGTATAGAAAGGGCAGATAGGGTGGGACGAGAGACCTGGGGATTTCATTACCTCAGATTCCATGGGCCAGGCTTGCACCCTACAGTAGAATGGGTCGACTGCGCATGCGCGATGAGTAGTGCGCGATGAGTAGTATAGAAAGGGCACGCGATCTCCCTAGTACAAATAAAACCTGTAACTGTGTGGGAGAAGGAATTAGACAGTGATATAGATCAGAATTTCTTGTTATCAGGAATTAGATATGGGTTTTCCACTGTCGATAATGACGATTTGACGCCTATTCCCGTGTCTATGCCAAACTTTTAGTCTACAGCAATTCACCAGGATATTGTTGAACACCAAATATCTGTTGAAGTGCTTGGGGGAAATTATACAGTGGCAGATTACCCTCCACCTGTTATTATTGCTTCAAATGCCCTGCCAAAACCTGATGGATCTATACGTCTAATACATGACTGTAGTCGGCCGAGTGGAACAAGTGTAAACGACTATGACCTTAAGTCAGCTTATCATAGCATTGACATCCATGAATCAAATTATCAATATATTGGTCTCCAGTGACAATTTAAAGGGGATTACAATCCCCAATGGAAGGTAGAGAATAAGCTTCCGTTTAGTTCAAGAAAGTCTCCTGCTATTTTTACTACTCACACAATCCGTGAAACGCATGATAAATAAGAGGGGGCATCAAACGCGCGTATATCTGGATGACTTTTTGATCATGGTCCCTACTTGGGAGGAATGTTCCGAAGCCAAAAATTGTGTTAATTTCGCTATTGAGATCGTTAGGTTTTGTTATTAAGTGGAAAAAAAAAGATTTATCCATGTCAAAAGCTTGTGTTTTTAGGCACTGAAATCGATACTCGAGTAGGAACGAGGCCAAACTGGGTGAGCTTATTTCCTGTGTAAAGAACTTCCTGACAAAATCTAGTGTCTAAAAAACAATTAGAACGATTGGCTGGTAAGCTAAATTGAGCAACCAATATTACTTGGGGGCATTTACATGTACAACGTATGTATGATCTGATTTTGGCATTGAAATTACCATATAAAGCACCTGCATCACGTATACAGTGGCGTCGGAACCGGGGGGAGCCAGGGCGGCCCGGCCCCCCCCACTTTTGATTTAGGGGGAGCCCGAATATCTTTGGGCCCCCCCATTTTTCGCACTACTAACTGATCATATCCCCACATAAATTACCGAGAGTGCCAGACGTGTAGTGGTGTGTTATACATGTAGGCCTGTTTTGTTTGTGTTAAACCAAACCCAAGTCAAACAGAGTCCGGCATATTCTTCAAAATCGATGCGTGTTTATGCGAAACAAATGTGAAAATAGAACGGTGAACCATAAATCTATATACATTGTGTTCAGATTTATTTCCGGGAAAACGCATAATACGCATCTCCGGCAACCTGAGACCCGGAGCTCCCGGGACCTAGGCGGCCTCAGGACCCTCGCATGTCAGGTTGTGAGGATCGCTTATTTTAGCTTTGTATAAATGAATCGGTATCCTATTGGTTCTAATGTTTCATGATGTAAAGGTCATCGTTTTCTTATGTATTAAATATTACTAGAAAGTCAAATGGATTCAGTCATGAAAGATTTTTCGTGCTCATAAATGCGAAACAAACGTGAAAATAGAATCATAAATCTGCATACATTATGTTCGAATTTATTTCCGGGAAAACGCTTAGGACGCATCTCTTGAAATCTGGGACTTTGGAGCTTCCGGGGCCTAGGTGGCCCCTGGACCCTCGCCTGTTGGGCTGTGAGGATTTCCCTGTTTTATCTTTGTGTGAATGAATCGTATTGGAGGCATACTGGTTTCCCTTCCAAGAATTAAAAGTCATCGTTTTGCATGTTTTAAATATACATAGAAAGTCAAATGGATGCAGGCATGAGGTGCGATGTTTTCAATATCGGTGCGTGCTTATAATTGGGAAGAAATCGTGAAAATAGAACCATGAATCTGCATGCAGTATGATCTGTTTTATTTTCGGGAAAACGCTCAGAACGCATCTCCGGCGATCTAGCATCCCGGAGCTTCCAGAGCCTAAGCGGCCCGTGGACCCTCGCCTGTTGGGCTATGAGGATTTCCTTGTTTTATCTTTGTGTGAAGGAATCGTATCGGTAGGCATATTGGTTTCCCTTCCAAGAACTAAAAGTCATCGTTTTGTATGTTTTGAATATAACTAGAAAGTCAAATGGATGCAGGCATGAGGTGCGATGTTTTCAATATCGATGCGTCTTTATAATTGGGGGAAAAATCATGAAAATAGAACCATAAATTTGCATGCAGTATGATCAGTTTTATTTCCGGGAAAATGCTCAGAACGCATCTCCGGCGATCTAGGACCCCGGAGCTTCCGGGGCCTAGGCGGCACCTGGACCCTGGCCTGTTGTGCTGTGATAGTGGGCCCCCCACTTTCAATTACGTTCCGACGCCACTGGTATATCTGTTGATCTGGAGGCTTTATCATCTTTCAAATACCTGTAATTGTGGATTGATATGGAATGTTTGCCGTTGTCTCAGTATTTACGGATGCATGCAATACTGCTGGTGAAACATTCTGCATGTCCGATTGGACCTATTGTGTATGGCATCTGGACTTCCCGGTCATATAGGACGAGCATACTAATGTCCAGGAATTAGGTGATACTCTTATAGCAGCGAAACGTTGGGCCACATCTTGGGCTGGTAATAGATTAAGAGTGTATACCGATAATATTGCTACTGTGGCCTTTATTAATCCCTATACGACCCCATGTGAAGCGGCTTTGCATATACTCGATGAACTCAGCCACTTGGCTCTGCATTTTGATTTTGCCTTAGAGGCTATATATATATTTGCCGGGCAGACACAATTTGCTGGCAGACGCAATTTCTAGATTTTATGAATTCGGTCAAATGCAGCACTTTGTGGCTGGGCTTCATGCTCTGGGTGCCCCAAATCCGCCTTTTTACCCCT
Source organism: Hanleya hanleyi (assembly GCA_036873755.1). Classification (NCBI taxonomy): domain Eukaryota; kingdom Metazoa; phylum Mollusca; class Polyplacophora; order Lepidopleurida; family Hanleyidae; genus Hanleya; species Hanleya hanleyi. Next base: position 23,664 of record JAVTVY010029978.1, read on the forward strand.
CGGGCAGATTCTGCCCGAGCGGTATTGTCGTTGCCTCCGTTGTCTGTCTGTCTGTCCGTCCGTCCGTCTGTCCATCATATCATTGTAAACACATTATCTCAAAAAGTCCTTCACTTACAACAATGAAACTTCATACAGTTGTTTAATACAGCCAGTACCAGAAGCCTATTGAAAGTCGGTGCCATTGGATGTGTTTTTCAGGAGTTATGCCCCTTTATACATGTCTGTCTGTTTTTATCCTTGTAAACACATTATCTCAAAAAGTCCTTCACTCACAACAATGAAACTTCATACAGTTGTTTAATGCAGCTAGTACCAGAAGCCTATTCAAAGTCGGTGTAATCGGATGTGTTTTTCAGGAGTTATGCCCCTTTATACATGTCTGTTGGTCCATATCCTTGTAAACACATTATCTCAAAAAGTCCTTCACTCACAACAATGAAACTTCATACAGTTGTTTAATACAACCAGTACCAGAAGCCTATTGAAAGTCGGTGTAATCGGATGTGTTTTTCAGGAGTTCTGCCCCTTTATACATGTCTGTTGGTCCATATCCTTGTAAACACATTATCTCAAAAAGTCCTTCACTCACAACAATGAAACTTAATACAGTTGTTTAATACAGCCAGTACCAGAAGCCTATTGAAAGTGGGTGCCATGGGATGTGTTTTTCAGGAGTTATGCCCCTTTATACATGCCCACCCCAAATATGCGAGTTGTTGGGGTCAGAAACATTATTTCCACAATTGCTCTTGGCCCGGCCCGAGGGATCCCGATGGCGACAGCCTACTTTTATTATTTGCCAGACCACATGTCAAATAGTGCTTTCTATTTTCTTCTACCTCAGAGCTTGGTGGCTGCATTCATACAACAGCTGGATACAGCAGTAAGCACATTTTCTGCAGCAGCTTATGTCCCCTCTTTACTCAGAGACCATATGCTAGTCAATTATTGAGATGTTATTTGGATTTTGGCATAATTTGAGGTTTCTCCACTACCAGAGACCTATCAGAATATAGTTCGTTATGCAGCCTTTTCGGCTTGAAGAGAAATCTTTTAAGACCATCCAGCAATATTTGAATAGACTCCATATCTTGCACTTAGACCATTTTTACTTGACCCTCTGTAGAATAATTTGGCGTTACAGCGGTTACTTAAAGGAGTTGATCATCTGAAAGGTAATCAGTTTGTACAAAAGGTCCCTTTCACTTTGGATCATCTTTTAGCAATTAGGGGCACTTGCAGGATATTAAGGTCATCTTCGTTTTTGGGCTGCTGTGACGACCGGTTTCTTTGGGTTATTGAGCGTTAGCAATTTTACCACATCTGCTACTAAGCCACCCTTTGACTTGAACTGTGTAAGAAGACAGGATGTAAATTTTCATCATAATGGGATTATTCTCAGGGATTATTGTATCTCTAAGACGATACAATTTGCCCAGCGAGTACATTCTGCCATCTTATCATCCTTGCCCGCACATATTTCTCAGTTTTTCCTGTTAAAGCAATAATCCAATATCTTGCGGCAGCAGGCATGGAAGATAAGAATTTACCCTTGTTTTGCACTGTGCAGGTTTGGCATATCAATTCACTGTCACAAATTCAGTTTTGTGCTAAGTTGAAACATACTGCTTTAGCTATTGGTCTTTCGGATCGCTTCAACACGCACAGTCTGCGCCAAGGTGGTACGACATTTTATGTGTACGGGTTACGGTACCACTGTCTGTGGTTAAATCACTTGGTGATTAGAAAGTGATTGTGTTTTTAGATATATCCAACCTGAGCCTGGTGTCAGTCTCAGTTTGTTACAAGTCACTTAACTAATAGTAAACTCACCTACAGCCTACTATGGAATGGGGTTGTCCAAATATTAATATTTGTTCCTATTCAATGCATTATATGTCTAACTAGTGGCAAAGCTCAGTGCGTAAAGATTATGTACACGTTTTATACTGCCTTCGGTAATTGGCCTTGTGCAACTATACATACAAGCATTAGATATTTATATGCGCATTATTCAATATGCTAAATATGCTATATAATTATTGCTAGTCCAGGCACTGCGCCCGAGTGCCTAACTACGCATCGATTTTAGTAGTGTAGTTTTATTAATAAATTTTTAATAGCAACACAGGAAGGAAGCAATCAGAGATTGCTCAATTGTATGCCCCCCCTTCCACTTTAATCCGACACTGCCCCGCCATTGTTCTGTTCTTTATTGGTTGGTGGAGGCCTAATTTGGATAATTATAAATCTGTTTCAGTCACTTTTTTACCATGCCTCACATAATACATATTCCAAGTATCAAGCAACAAGTGATAATACGATGCTTCGATGCAAGCTGGTCGCCAGGGCTTTCGCCAAATCCGAAAATGTGACCTGGTCATGAGACCTACATTCCTTGGGAGTATATTGTGGTGAAATTATGAAGCGATCAGTGAACTTTGAATTTTGCACCCAATTCACTGTTTTTGGGGCAATTTCATACTTCAGGATCTATGTTGTGTGCTTTGGAATGTAGAATAACATATAATATAGCCATTTTCCTGGTTCAAATCGGTTATGGACCGAGATCCAGCTTGGACAAATAAATATATCCCATTCACTTAGGTTTAAACAAAGGGCAATAACTCTTGAAAATATAACCGAAAACAGAGAACTTCACGCTGCACATCTATGGGTCACTGACCACATATCATGCAAATTTCGTACTTGTTCATACAATATTAACCAAGATCGAGCCCTACAAATCCCAATTCACAAAGATTTGAAGAAAAAAGGGCCATAACTCTTGAAAATATAAGCGAAATGTGGAGAAACTTCACGCTGCACAACTACAGGGCACTGACCACATATCTTGCAAATTTCATAATTGTCCATACAATATTAACCGAGATCCAGCCCGGACAAGTTCCAATTCACAAAGATTTGAAGAAAAAAGGGCCATAGGGTGCACTCCGGAGATTCTTTTATTCGGCATGGAATAGACTATGGGTCCGTTTTTCGGCCACCAGTTGTCGCAAAACCTTCAACCCAAATCACTTATATGTATATATTTTCTGAAAGAGCATGATGAAACTATTATTTTAAGATATAACACTGCTATGTTATAGAAAAATTTAACTCGAACATTCTCCTCCATGCTTGCTTCATTTTTCCTAGAAAACCCCTTAAAAATGTCGAAAAATGGTCAAATTCGGCTCAATTTCCAGAAAAATCTGTAAGAGCGATTTCAATTAAACTTCTTACTCACGTTCCCTGGTCCGGTCTCAACTTAAAAAGGCAAAAAAAAGGGGTGTCAACCTAACCGTTTTTTGTCAGATTTTCTTCCCGTAAATGAGTCCCGATTTTTAGGCACACCCAAGGGGCATAACTGAGGCAGGACAAACTTTACTCCATGATCCCGATCAGCGTGTAGACGAAGCCAGCACTCGATTTGTACGTACTCGTTTGCAGCGTTGATAATGCTGAATAGGATGGCATTATAGATATAAGCTATTAAGAAGACAAGAAGAATTATGATGTAGCAGAACAAGGGCAGTCTATCGTATTATGAAATTAGAGAGGGGCCATTACTACGAAACTGCGGAGGCCCACCATAACTCTTGAAAATATATGCGAAACTCGGAGAAACTTCACGCTGCACAACTACAGGGCACTGACCACACATCCTGCAAGTTTCATAATTGTCCATACAATATTAACCGAGATCCAGCCCGGACAAGTCCCAATTCACGGAGAAATCAGGAACAAAGGGCCATAACTCTTGAAAATATAAGCGAAACGTGGAGAAACTTTACGCTGCACAACTGTGGGTCAATGACCACATATCATGCAAATTTCATACTTGTCCATACAATATTAACCAAGATCCAGCCCGGACAAGTCCCATTCACAGAGATTTCAGAAAAAGGGCCATAACTCTTGAAAATCATACCGGAACTCGGAAAAAACTCTACGCTGCACAACTATGAGCCACTGGCCACATTCCATGCAAGTTTCAATCCTGTCCATCAAATATTGCCCGGACAAGAAATCCGGACGGACAAAGCGATCGCTATATGCCCCCCCTCTAGTTAGAGGGGGGGCATAATAAAATTTATTAATTGCCAATCCAGTATTTGTTTAGACCGGACTTAGAATATACCAAGTCAGTCTAAAATGGGACACTTGATTGGTCCATGGCTGGACACCCCCCAGTGATATGGTATCAATGGCATTTATTTTCATGAAATGAATGCATAAATAAGAAAGATACTTCTGAATAACTTCACTATTCCAAATCGCCAGCAGTAAATACATCATTGTGATTATGAAATTTTGTCCCATGCAGGAGAATAAAGCTGTTCAAAACTTGTTATTGTATCAATGACAGTTATTTGTTTAAGATACTCTCATGCAAAATTTCACCTGAATAATTCAAATTTATCCAATTATTTTCAGGATGACATTTTCTTAGTAAAGCATAAAGTCAGGGCTGGAAGGGCCTGTCCCATGCATGACTCAAACTCGCATCCTCATAGTTTGGCACCAAATCGCCAGCAGTAATTATGCTTTAAGCCACTCAACCTCCTCAGTTTACAGATTTGCTACTTTCCTGGTAGACTAAATAATTTCAATATAGGTCAAGATATTACACTGTTGTTATTGTCTATAGAAATTAGGTTTCATGATGTCATATGATGATTAATTCTAGAAGAGAAATTTTTCATCATAACTGCAAACGCAACATGACAAGCTCCCTCGTTATTGTCCCTTGCCAGGAGCAGACTAGATATTATACACCAGCACAGCGAGATATGCTGGCGACAGAGTAAAACTTCATATAGGAATAAATATTTAAATAATCACTTTATTTTCTCTTAATATTTTACCAACACATGTACAGCTCAGGCTCTGAAAAAAAAACACAATGGAAATAGTGCTCTCCTCGTTGATGTTTAACCAGGATTTTAACCCTTCCTGAACTGTGAAAAACAATCAAAATATTTTTAACTCTCCTTTAAAAAAAATTAGACCATGTTATATCACTTTTAAAATGATATAGATGCATTGCAACCTCTAGTCACGTGACATTATGTGGCCAATAATACTGCCGCTCATTCAGGACTCCTATTGGCCCAAGTTCGAAACCCCACAGGAAACGAGTTGGGTCACAAAAACATGTTCAGAGGCAGTCAGGCATTATGCAACTCTGACATTTTCAGATGCGATAAAAATTAAAGAAAATATTATTATAATAATACTGTAAACATGTGCATGAAAATATATTCACACGGATGAAATATTATGACCTTGACCTTCTATAAATGCCTCTTAATGAGTAAACTATATGCAGTTCTTAAAACAAGTAAATTGCACGATACTTTAAGCAAAGACCAACATTCAATGGTTTTCTAGAAACATGGCTGGTTGGCGATGCATGGGTCACGTGACTAGGAGTTGGCCAATCACAGTGCTTGATCAAGTGCGTCGGGATATTGAATCTGGTGACGCGGCCATAACAAGCCCTAAAATGTACAAGGGGGGGAACGAGTACAATATATTTTCTGTAAACACTGAACTTTTACGGATATTCGGGTAGACTGGGGAAAATATATCTCCTAATTTGTTTTAATAAATATTCTACAGGTGACAGGGATAAATCTGGTTAAGTCCATGATTAACAATTGGGATCCATGAAAGTTTGTGGTATGTCGCACAGTGAGGAAAAGTAATAATTTGCCGATGAAAAGTAGAGTACAATGCTGTATCTTCCTGAGACAAAATATATCAAAGTGCGTACATTTAAATAGAACAGTCGGTGTACAGGAGAAAACAGAAAAATGTGAATAACTGAATCAAATGAAGCACTGATTGTAACAAATTTTAGTTTATCATGGCACATCTTAATTCAGACAGTTCTTCAACAAGCCCTTTATTAGTTCCAACACCAATTCCAGTTCTTACCGATTATCTTAAATTTTACAACATTCATTTACAGTGTAACAATTGTAAAATAAATCAATACAGGCATGTGTAGCAAAGCATTTCACATATACTAACACAAGTATATCAAACAAGAAAAAAATGATGAAGAAGTTAACAACAGCCAAGTTGACCGACCCATATATGTACGACAGGCAGAATATGCTGCTGTCGTACAGGATAACGTAAAGTATATTCCTAGTTGGTAAAACAAACCAGAAATATCTCCTAATTATTTTTCATAATTTCATATCACGGAGTGATTGTATATTGTATAACACAACAACAGTTTTATGACACGACAAACACACTACACAAGGGTAAAACAAATACCAGAACAAAGAAGCATTAACCCTTGCACAAGGAAGCCACGACTAGAATGGTTGAGGTATTTGAAGAAAATTATGGCCATCGGCCCCTCCAGTGAAGGGTTAAATAGATATCATGATTTAGCAAATTCTATCTTCAGTGATGCCAGATATTCCAAACTTGTATTTGCTTCTCATACACGTTAAACTCACAAAAACATACAGAGCGGTATATATGCTGTAACATCATGATTATTGGATACAAACCCAGTATTGTAATTAGATACAGTACAACCTAAATCTGTTCTTCGGCATCTTGGGACTTTTTAAGATCGGAAAATTGAGCGAATCCCAAAATGAGGGATTAATTTTCACCGCTTGTTAATATCAGTCAAAACACTGGGTGTGGAAAAGAGTGGTTACGTAGGTGTGGATTTACTCTTTCTCCTGATGGTGGTGTGCTTGTTAGGGCTTATACTGGGATTAACTCGGGCTTTGGACAATCAGAACAGGACAGCAAAATGCTTCATAGGTATATACATATAGGTAAAGTATCAAGAAATAAATGACCAAACTCAAAGCCCTCAAAAAGAATCGTCATTCTACAGAACATGTGTAGTAATAAAAATGGGAAACCACTTAATAGGTAAAAAGAAAATGAAACATTCCGATCATACGATATTTGTTGTGGTAAAAGGAGAACTTCCATGCACACGCACACACATATGAACAAGGTAACTTCTCTCTACAGAGGCAGTACATTTTTTTGACGCAGCATGACCAAGCACATACAATTCATTAACACCTAACCTTTTCCCACCACATGCCTCACGAAGGATGCCGCTCAAAGACAGCCCTGGATATCTGCAAGATTTTTGCATTCTATGATCAAGTAATCACAAAATGAAATTGCCTTCATAATAAATGATTCCTCTCAGTTTTCGCAGTGCACCCTGGGCATTATCACCAGTATATTTCTATACAATGCGATATGTACATTGTGTGTGTGTTTTTTTAACAATATGTGAATGAAGAGGTGTTGAGCCAAAATGTGCCCTACTGCCCAGCAGTAATTTCTTTTGCAAGGGTTTTTGAGAGAGGGATTTCCCCGTCCACAGTTGGTGGCTTCCTGTACTGTATTCAGAATAGGAGGACCTTACTAAAACATTTATATACAATATAAAGTACTGGTCCAACCAAAACCAAACATCTTCTTTCATTGCAATCTGAATATGTACTGCAAGTTTTGGCTTTACCCTCTTGCTTGAATCAGTGTCATCCCATCCTGCCGAGACCTGGTGTTTATCCACTAAGATGTGTGTATCATGTATACAGAGAATAGCAACACATTGTGATCACTCCAGTTAGCTTCAGATCAATGAAACGAGATCTAGGTAACCATGCCGACATGTGTAATATTAATATATTAATGTGTATCCAGTTTTAGTTGTGAAAATATAAAGATATTGCACCACATGTAGATGTGGTAGATCTCCATCAATATACAGAAGGCCACAATGATGAAGAGAAGAAATTAGGGTATGCAGGATTGTGGATGTGTGAATGTCTTTGTCAAGACGGGGGCATGTGTGTGGGTGTACAGGCATGGGTGTGGCTGTCGGCAGAGGTTGGCGATCATCTATAATGGTCCGATCCTCACTCTTTCTACCTACCGAATCCCATTCCACACACCTCCGATGTAATCCTAAAAGGAATATAAAACATTATATCCTATATGAACTATACAAAGTCTCTTTCTAACAAACTTGTTTCACGGGTCAAACTGCTGAATAGTTTAGTCACAATGGCTGGTTTCCAGGTAAAAACGGAATACATTTGTCACAAGAGTTACTGGTCTCACTCTCCACTACTACAACCCATCTAGGTTCACTGCCATTGGAGGTGGATTTCAAGATGAACAGACCGAAATGGACTGTGGTCTAAATAACCCCACCTATTGTACAACACCTACACAACCGCAGAGCTCAGTGACTATAAGAGCTCATATTTAGACTTAGCATTAGGTAGAATCCAGAAAATATATATGTATATATTTATATATATATAATCATAACAGTGCCTTTTGTACGTATTGCAAAATTGTATATATATTGTATTGCCTGCCTGGACATTAAATGGAAACGAAACAATGGAACTAAAGTCAACAATTTGTAGATGACATTTGTAAATTTTTCGATAGTCAATATACAGTAATAATAAAGATTATGTTCCAGCCATCACAAGGAGGACTTATCAACAGCTATGTAGGTATGTAACATCTATACACAGTAATACTATCTAAACAATACAATAAATGGTCTTGAACAGATTAAACTGTTCAGCCAAACATCAAATAACTCTCAATATGCCAGTAACCATCTTTCAAAATGTAAAATACCACATTGAATTTCTCCAAGCTATGAATACTTCAATCACCTTAGAAAATAAACTGTATTTACTTAAGTACTGAATAAAAAAAAAGCACAAGGCTAAAGTTAAACTCAAGAGAATACTGTGATTTTAAGTAATTAAGTACAGCGCAGAAGTGCTCTCATAGTCGTGAAAAGTGCTTAAAATAAACAGTTTACAAGTATGGAGTATTTCAAAATAAAGTTGGTAAATTGACAAAATAATACGCAATGTGGATTTCTAATTCTAAGTACATAATTTCAGTTCCTATTTAGACATAATGGATTTCAATTGCACAAAATATAATTGCGGTTGTGTGTCTTCCTATTGAAATGTGGATGTGAACGTCTTGTTGAACAACTCGGCTTGAGGAACTAAGTACCTGATTCACGAGCCCTGGTAGCAAACTCTTGTTCTATAAACATTGGAAATAGGTCATCAATGGTCAGATCGACTGGATTGCCAGCTTGTGCAAATCTAAAGAATTCCAGTTTTTACTAACATGACTTTTGCAATTAGGAATGCCAAGATCGAACAAGCATAAACTGTAAGACTATATTTTTGTTCACCATTATAAGTTTTGTTCACCACCAAATTTTGCCTGCATCTCATCAATGTTTGCAATAAAGGAAGCTAAACATGTACTTGAGAAAAGTTATCCTTGTCTTAACAAAAGATAATTCATTTTAAATCTACCAGTAGTGATATTGAATGGTAGATGCGCAAATTCCGGAACAGTGGTGATTTTTGAGCAGTGAGAGTGATGGAGTTTAGGCAGCTTTGGAACAAGATATTCTCAATAAACCGATTGAAGAACTAAGCCACTCTTTATGAAGGAATGTTTCCTAGGTATCAAATGTGCAAAAAGTGGAGAAATCATGGAAATTGTTATGTCCTTCAAGGATAAGATCTCTCGATGGTGTGATGTCCAGACGATCAACATTTGTAAATTAATCAAAGTGTTCTTCACAACCAGATATTGCTTGTATCTCATCAATGTCTGCAATTAAAGATGCTAAACTTGTGCAAAGTTCTGTGGGTCTTACCAAAAGACAATTCATCTCAAATGTACCAGTAACAATATTGAATGGTAGAGTAGAACTTGTACCATCAAATTCTGCAACAGGATTCAAATTTCTTGATCAATAATGATGTATTGATGCACAAGTATAGACAGCTCTGAAGTGCTATCACTAATCAATTTGCATGTGACCAAATATTGTACCAGGACGGATCCTGGTATTGGGTCAAGAATAAACTGTTCGGTCTTGGGGCAAAAAGCTGGAAAGAAATTTCAGGAGCTGGGAATAGTACATGTTCATCTATCCTAGGGTGGCTTTGTATCATTTACAGGAATTTGCTACCAAGCTTGTATGGTCACCAATACCCTGTCTCAATTTGTTGGAATGTACACCACACAAGCACTAGGACTCCTCAATAATCTCTGTGTAATTCTTAGTTGTTAGACAAAACAAATGGAACCATGATGACCAAATTAGGTTATATATAAACTACTTAATGCGCTTATTGCTGAATAATGACATACTTAATGCAACATTCTTTGGCTTTAGTGGACTGGCACCATAAGTAAACTATTCAAATACAATTCACTAGATCAAACTGATACATATAATTTAAATTTGACAAATCTTTAATTTTTCACCACATAAATCAACAATCTTTTTTCATTTTCATAAATAATTTAAAGTACTATATAATCACTCCAAATATATAGTTTCTAGCATAAACCTCTTATTTCACAATAATTCAATTTAACAAATCAGCATTTTGTCTTGTTTTGGGTCCAAGAAGTCACAACACATAGTTTGTCCCAAAAGGTCCACCATAATGTATGCACCAATTTATGGGATGTCAGTAAGGTGAAAATTTAGGCCTCTCTGCTTTAGCTTTCAGGCTATTAGCCGTTGCCCCAACCCTTAATTTAGCAGCAAAAGATTTTTGACTAGACGCGACGTCAAAAATGCCCTGGTTTAGTCCTAGCAGCGGCATTGGCTTGACCAGTTGATTCAACGGAATGGCCAAGGGATGATGGGACTGAGCAGAGGTGAAGGATGTTGGGTTCGAGGTCGGGTCAAGGGTCAAGGTCTTATGCATTTCCATGCTGCAGAAAAACGGGAAGGGAAAAAAGTATTAGACTTGAAGAATGAAATACCATACATGTCAACAACACGTGTTTTACAACAAACAACATTGTTAGTGCAATAATAAATATAGCGAACAATAAAGACAGGAGCGATAGAGAATGAATGCAATTGAAAGAAATCACAGCTCAGTCACATAGTTACAATAAGGATACCGCAAACAGAAATACAAGATAGTGAGAAATTAAAACAGTTGGATGATATTGCCAGCAGTGCCCTCCACCTCTAAACATAGTGATGGTTCTAGACATTCCTGATTGTGGGGAACAACAGCAGAATTCCTGAGAGATTTACATGTTGATCTGTGTCAAGTCACCAGATGGAGTTCAGCCATGACCAGCCTGTGATGATTTTTAGGCAGTTTTGGAATGATAGTTTCTCAGTAAAGAGTTTGAAAATTTAACCTGCCCTTTACGAAGAGACATCTCCTGGCCATCAGATGTGGAAGTCGTGAAGAGATTATGGAAATTGTTATGTTCTTCAAGGATTAGGTGTCTCGATAGGGTGATGTCCAGATGCTTCCTGAAATCTTGTTATTAGTACATTTGGAAAGCATCTGCAAGTCTGTTGAATTGACCAGAAATCTGGAGATTCACATTTTTATCTGCCTCGAGGAATCACATGAAAGTCTCCAGCCATAGCTAGTTAGTGATGAATTTTCTTGCAAAACTTACTAAAACAAAACACACCCTTTATGAAAGTGTTCTCCAAATAATCAGGTATACAAATAGTGGAGACATTGGGAGGATTGTCCCGTTCTTCGAGAACTACAGTTCTCAATGGCATGCAGCTGATATGCTTCCATTTGTACATGTGTAACATAAATGTGCTGAAGCTGTGATATCCACATTTTGACCTGTGCCACGGAGTAACCATATAATCCAGCTAGGTCGGGCCATTGCTAGGAGGAGGCAGTTTTGGACATATTTTCCATGAAACTTGTTGAAAACCCAGCCTGCCCTTTATGAAGATTCATCTCCTGGCTATCAGATGTGCAAATAGTTGAGGAAGTATGGAAATGGTTATATTCTTCAAGGATTACAATTCTCGATGGCGGTTTGTACAGATGCTTTCTTGTTGTTATCAGGATATTTGAGAACCAAAGTTCAAGAAGTATGTCACAATGTCTGCATGACCCAGATTACAGTACAAGTTTGTAAAATTGATCGAAACTGGAAGAGTCACATTTTAATGTAGACCAAGCTGTCACACTGAGGTCTGCAGCCATGATATATCAGTGATGGTATGAAGCCTGCTTTGATTCGAGATTGTTCCGAGAAACTAATGGACATCAATTCAACCCTCCTGCTATGGCTGGTCAGTGTTCACTGAACTGATTGAAAACTCAACAAGCCCTTCCTGAAGCAGTTTTACCTGGCTATCTAGTATGCAAATAGTAAACATAATATTATTATTATTATGGAAATTGTTTTCATTTGGTTTGCACTATTTTTGAAGATGAGTAATGTGAATCTTGGGCTTTCAGAAGTCCATTCAATCTGGCATGATCATTTCATTTGAGGTAATGTTATAAACATTTTGGTGTGGGAAAACACATGAGTCCACTTCCACATTACACAACCTGGACATGGCTGACAATTCATTCACTTGAACCTTTGGAAGTTGGGACATACACTGTATATCACAAATGTACCATCAAATCAATGAGCTATCGCAAAGGAATCATAGAATAGAATAGGTGGGAGATTCACTGACAAGAGGGTAAATAAAAATACACGCTTGATGATTCAACCAATCAACCATCTGCAGGAGACAAACTGCCAACATTTCCGATGAACAATGATTTATGGCATGACATGATTTGGTATTGATATTTGCGATCAGCTGATAGCTATAATATCTGAGGTGAGCCGCTAATTCGCAGAACAATGGGAATTTCCTGCTGAAACAGACAACAGTGAGAGGTAGCAATGTATCAGATATGAGAACCATCATCAATTCCTTCCATTATGCTATGTATAGAGATGAAGTGCACTTGTGCTGATTTTACAACCATTTGTTGTAAAACTGGATGGCATAAGTAAACTATGTTCCACCAGTTGGTGACACAAGCGATAAATAATCCAGTGACTATGAGTAGGACTTGTAAGATGGTTATATGGTATACTACGGTTATAGGTTATAAGTCCCACATAGAAATCATCAACAATTGGTTTCAAATTTGTTCCAGAAACATTAATTCCATGACTGAATTTTTTTATTTTTACAACAGAAAATTCCTTGCAAATTAAAATTCAGATAAAATATGTTCGCTTTGTCCTGAAGTTTCTGTTGTTCAATATTGAAAAAAAACAAAACAAAGAACATTTTTTTTATGGTTAACAGCATCAAGAAAGTAGAAAGAGCAAAGCAATCATATTTTGGTTTGAATCATTAGTTAAATCATACACAGAATGCAGTTTTTGTTTTAATGTAGGAGATCTTTCTCAGACTGTGTAAGAAAGTTTACAAGAGACCAGATAGAAATAGGATAGATAGTGCAGGATATCTATGTGGGCTTTGGCATAAAGTTTGTTCACCAATAAAGCAAATAGGAAGGCTCTAAGTGGGAGAGTACCATGACCATGCGTTTGGCCAGTGCATCAACTAATCAACTGTCTCGCATGCTTCTTGCTTGGACCATGTTTGTTAACTAAGAGAAAAAGAGTCACTTAACTTAAAAACAACTAATTAATAGGGATAACAAATGGAAATTAAGTAATGCATTATAAAAGTAATAAAATGATCAGAAACCTGAAACATACATGTGATGAACCACCGGACTGTGAATTTATTATGTATTAGCAATTTCTGTTGATTTTCAAATCAATAGAAAAGCTACAAATTCTTTAGTTCATGAATGATCATTCTGTCTGTATGGCATATATTAATAATTATATTATTGTCAACATGCTGTACCAGGTTGTTCCATCCTATATATGTAACTGGAATACCCTTCTTTAGGTTTTTGCCAATATTTTGACACAAATAAATCTCATAACAGGGAAAACCTCACAACAGTGCATAGATATGATTCGTGCATTTTATTCTCACCCAAGAACCGATCCAACACAAATCCACAATAAATCTCATGTTATATTTTGTCCTTGACACAAAGTGGTCAGCCAATATCTATAACACTGAGTGCCCAGAATAACTTTGGAGGCATTGGTGATTCCCACAGATTTGGAGATTGAATTCCGGAATGGAAAATACACAAACTATGTATGTCTAGATGCTGTCCAAGGTTTCACTGGGATATGTATTGGCACTAATACTGGCAAAAACTTTACGGATGGGAGTTTAGTTACACAATATAGGCTTTACTTGCAATCAGCAAGAACATGGGACTAGTAGAACACACCAAGTGGTTATAATACATTTTAAATCACTGTGACAGTATTCGATGATCGAACACTAGCATTACAAGCCTTTGCCCCTTGTCCTCATTTCAATAAAATAGCTACCTGACCAATATTTGCATGTCGTCAAATGTGTCACATGTAACATCTCTAAACATATATATATATATATTTATATACCAAACCAGTGAGTTAGTTTCTTGTTTTGAAAAAAAGTACATACAAAATTTTTGTTATATTTAAATAATGTTATATATTTCTTAATTTACAATATTAACAAACACACACATACAAAAAAAAAGAGGGGGGGAAAACCCTGTAGGTTTAGTTTATAACGCTACCTTTCCAAAACTATTTGCCAAACCTTGGTGAAAGTTTGAAATTAATACTTTTTCCAATGCAAGTCTGAAAAGAGATTTTCAATTGAAATTATTAGAGTATGAAAAATAAAATATGATCAGCTAGACAGACAGACGTATGTAGTCAAAAGGGGTAATAAATATTGGGAAGGCTTAGCTACTGTAGGCTCCAATCACCAAGGGCTGCTTGCTCACTGCCTCTCCCTTCTATGCTTGATAAACATCAGAAGGTTCACCCCACAATCATGCTAGGTGGCACTTTCAGGATTGTATCCGATCATAAACCTCCAGTTTCTCATACAACCATCGATTGGCTGATTATACGTTTTCATTGAACAGGTCACCTGAATAATTTCGTAGAGCACAGTTTGATTGCATGGCAATGTATGAAATACACATACAACCAAAAAGCTCAATCATAGGATTACCAGGCCTCGAAGTTGGGAAATTTGAGGGCAAGGCCAATTTGGTGGAATTAAGGGCACTAAGGCCTGGCTGGCATAAAATTACGGCCTATTAATCATTTAGGGAAAACACGATAGGTGACTACATGTAGGGAACCATGTTAAACCTGGAAAAGCTATCCGACAAGCTGTATTACACAAGGTGTTCCCGGTTTGAAGATCCTTACATGACGAACTTTCCAAAATTATCTGGAAATTAGCAGCGGGTATTCAAGGCCAGTAGGTGATGGCCTTGGTTAAATTCAAGGCCTGGACTGCGTCCTGTAGATATTATCGGATATCCAAAGTGCCACCTATTGGAATTTGTATGCAGAGAATATTCCGATGTTTATCAGCAGGTAACATAAGGGAGCTAGACAGCTAGGTAGATAAAGCCACTGGTAATACTGTGTATAACAATACTTCCTTTCCCCATCAATTAACATTTACGCCAATATATTGGTGCCGACTGTTGTTTTGTGAAACTTCGAACAACTTACAGATTTATTTTGAGTATTTTTATTCCACGGTCTTGAGAAACAAATTTCCCAATATCTCCCATGTTATTTTGGAGGCACAATGATGACAGCCCATCAACATTTGATATGTGCATAGTTGCCAGACGTCAGGAGTCAAATAACCTCTGAGGTATTTATTTTTAATTTGAAAAGATTTTCTAGAAACTTGAAAAGTACTCAAAATAAATCTGTCTACTGGGCACAGTTTCACTGCTGTCAGAATAACTCGGATCAATATATTGGCAAAATGGCAGAGTCAGGAAATATGTTAAGACACAAAAGGAGAATACATAGCTATACAGTAGAGTGCGCAAAGGATGGATTTTCAACAGCTTCCAAGCAGACCAATACTAACGATCCTCCAGACATGCTAATATCAAAGGCTCAGGTAAAAATACTGGAAAAACACTGGATACAATATAAGTACACGGACAGAAGGGGCAAAGGTGTGTAGAGGTCCACGCATAGTTATACATGTATGTACAATATTTATTTAATATAAGCATATACATGTATAAATATATCAAATATACAGAATTGTGCAAGATGAGAGACGTTAGTGGCCAGAAACAGGTATGATTATTCAAGTTGTTCTCTTCTCGTTAACGATGAAACATAATTAAAACAGGCAAGCAAGAAGCCACGTGAGACAGGCAGGTTAGGGGGAGTTTGACCCCTGGGGGAAAAATCTGGTCAAGATGAGAAAAAATGTCCACAAATTATACACTTGTACACTGGGGTTGGTTTTGGTTGGAAGAAAAAAACAACAGTTGGAAGAAGATCTGGTTTGGAATGTCCACCAAAAACAATCACGAACACAAAGGGAAGGAATGTAATACAGCTACTCCTTCTAAATAGCTTTCCTGCCACTACGACAAAGTCAGGGAGCATTTTTCCTTTTGTTCCAGGATAGGGAAAACTGGGAAAGAGATTGTTTTGAAGGGTTGGTGCACAAGACTTATAGAATTAGAGACTAAACACTTGTTATAGGTAGAAGTTGTGTGCGTTTATAGAACAGAGATTTTGAAGTTTATCAAAGGTTAAGATTTTTTGAGACATTTAGCCAGGGAGGTAGTTGGAATATTGGAAAACTGCACAGCCAAATGTATGATCGCAAACCTTCCTACTACTGTTAACAATACCAGACTTATGTACATAACTAGTGAGATACATTCAACATTGAAAGAATGAAAGTATTTCGCACATCAATGGTCTCCAGCTTGAAGCTATTTCATATAGGAGTTCTCGATTTTGTGCTTTCCCAAGAAAGACATTTCTGTTCAGAACATTTTACAAAGGTCTGGATAAAATGGATAGATAGGGACTGTTTGTATTTTTAAATGAATGATCAGATTGGTGGAGAAGTTCTGAGGATGTAGTTACAATGAAATTGTGAAAAGCTTCAAGATAAAGAACTCAATGAAATACTAATTTGTTGCAAAACCAATGGTAACTTTACCCTGTACGGTATAGGAGTTGACATAACAAAAATCCATATTGTCACCATTTCTCCAACGATATATACTTTAGTTAAAATCCAGAAATAAATTCTCATAAATGTCACAAAGGCAGACAGTGCAGAATTTGATTGGAGGCTTCAAACTGCAATGATTGACAGTGGAATGTGAATGCTTTATGAATTTGTAACTTTGTCAAGGAAGAAAATTTCATCCCAGAAATATGGGCGATTTACAATTGTGTTACATTAAACAATTATATTTCCAGAAATTTTAACCCCATTTGATGGTATTGAATTTTCTCTAGGTATTCCAGAGGATGCTCAGAAACTGGTAACCTCATGGAAGTTGTTATGTGAAGAACTCCCAACACCTCAACACTGTACAATTAGTTGATCACAAAATGGTGACAAATTCCACATTGAAATTTTGTAGTCAACTGTACAGCAGTATAATGAAAATTCAACAAACTTATTCCTCTTAATACCACAAAAAGAAAAAACCAGCATTCATTTTATCAAACTTTGAAACCTTATCTTCAACGAAAGTAATGCATACCCCATCCCTTGCCATATTTTGCTGAAATTTGGAATACTGGCATTTTCTTCATATAAATAATATAGCATTATGTTATCAAAGATTAAGGTAGGTTTTACCTGTGTTCCCAAGAGTTTACTCACCTTGTGTTAATCAGATATGAGGCCAGACCTATTGTTTCTGGTGTTCCTGTTATTGTCACTTTTCTATCTGCTGAGCCTTCTTCAGGGTTTGCTATCTTGATTGTAGCACCGGATAATTGCCTAATAATTGAGCCAATTCATCATTAATTATCTCAGATAAGAAGTAATGAACCACGAAAAGAATGCAGGACCAACAGGACGTAGTTCTCGTTCTCCCATGATGCAATGAATAATTATAAAAGCTCTGATTGGATGGATGTTTTTCCCATTTTCTCCACAAGCCAATTAAAATACCAGATTTCTTTTTGAACTTTTTTTGGAAACATTGGAAGACATCTCTAAAATGTAATGGAGTTTCAACAGAAATCCAATCACATCCAACCTAGTTAAGTTTCAATGTAACAGGAAAAGTTATGGAAAGCTTCAAGGATCACAAATTTTCAATGCTTACAAGTGTTTGACAAGGATGTAGTGTTACAGGGTGTTCAAAAACCTGGCAATTAAATGAGACATTGGGGGATGATAGCTGGATAATCTTACCTGATTTCATTTATCTTTTGACCACCCCTTCCAATAATACAACCAATCAAATCATTAGGAATATTCATTTCATGTGTTTGTGTACCATTCTGTAATGCTGGAGCAGTTGCTGCCGGTCGGGGAAAACTGAGCGTTGAGAGACCTAGAAGAAAAACATTGAGTGGCCATAGTGATTATTTTGCTGAAATAATAAATCCTTCATCAGCCAAAAAAATTGCTTCATATTGCTAATGAAAGAAAATGTAGATGTGCACAGAAGATAACACATGTATGTATGCTAAAATTATGTGCATTATCATAAAATGAAATTTTTATAAAACTTGATATGCAAGAAGGACTTTTTCAAAGTAATCAATTACCTGGTGAACAGCAGATGTAAGGTACAATGTAAATTGTAGATACAGGTAATAAACTTTATACCTTGTGAAATAATATGACATTATTTTAGTGCAATGTAAAAGCAACAATGAAAACTTTCTGAGGTTGATTATATAATTATAATGTGAAAGTTCTTGATGACTTAGTGATCAAATTACATGGGCCATTAGCAAGATGGACTGGAAAAATATCAAAGACTGTTCAGTGTTGGCAGGATTCCAGTGGGCCAAAACTGGAGCAATGAACCGGGATTCCAGCCCGAAA
Source organism: Hanleya hanleyi (assembly GCA_036873755.1). Classification (NCBI taxonomy): domain Eukaryota; kingdom Metazoa; phylum Mollusca; class Polyplacophora; order Lepidopleurida; family Hanleyidae; genus Hanleya; species Hanleya hanleyi. The sequence continues at coordinate 42,511 of JAVTVY010029978.1, forward strand.
CAGAACTCTTTACAAGCAGGTCAGTGTGTCAGGTAATACCTGCTAATCAAAGGTTAGAAAGAAAACCAAACAGGCAGAAGGCTGCTCTCTTGGTATTCTGCCAATGCCAAACTACTTTTCTCCCGACGCAGAACATGCACATGTACAAATTTTTTTTATGTAGTTCAGAACTACTCACCTGTACATGTGCAGTGTATACAATTATATAAATCTGACAGTCGAAAAAAAAAAAAAAAATCTGGAGAGGCTTCCCGACGAAGTCCTCGATCCCCAATAGGCATCAAATATTCTTCTTCAACTTTTTCACTGGTTTCTATCGGACTCCATAGTTATCCTCACAAATTTTGAGGGAAATCCATTACAAAGTTACTAAACATGAATTGCAGGCAAGCACCTAAAAGGTGCGTGGACCCCTCAGCCTGTTTTTTTTTAGTCAAGTAGGATCAGGGCTGCATCTAGAGCCAGTTTAGTTTTGGAAAACATATGGGCACCCAAAACTCAAATGAAACAAAAAACGAAAGTGTTGTTGTTGTTCAATTTGAAAGGATTTCTGAAGGAAATACTCCTAGAAAAAGCTTCTGGAAGCCTCAATATCGATCCGATTGCATGGCTGGGTATTGAATTTCATGTTAATAAACCTCTGTTTTGTGATTGATCACAGGCTCTTTGCGCCGAAATTCACTTAAAAAAATTGGACCCTCAATAATGAATTACCAAAAGGAACTGGGAGTTTGGGATCGGAACCTGCAAAAAATCCCTGGATACCGTATATAACAGACTTCGGTTTCACGGGAGTGGTGTGCTGGGATTACAGCATGCAAGGAAGTGTAGCTTTATCAGTGGCAATTTATGCATTGCACAAGTGTGATAACAAGTAAACACACTTATTGACACAGGCCCACCCTTATCATTATTTGGGGGGGGGGGGGGGGAAGGGGGGGCATAAGCTCCAGGTATGCAAACTGATTCAAAATTGCACACAGTCAGGCTAAAAATGGGCTCTCCTAATCACTCGTTTTACATAATTTCCAAGGTACAGTAACATGTTTGGTGACAAAAATTGAAGCATTATGTTGTACCAGTTAAATGTGTGGACACAAATATGGTTCATGCAAAAGTTTTAGAATAAATCATATGATGTAGAATAGAATGATTTAATAGCAAAATTTAAGAAAAATGTTGTCCTTCATTCAATGAGAATCATGAATGGACCAGGCTTTCTTGTATCAGGGAACCTTCAAAATTCACAACGAAACATGCAACCAAGGGTTCCCGATGGGCATAGGTAACAGTGCAAAAGCTAAGCCATCAATAAATTAAAAATTTAAAAAAATAAAAAATCATGAAATTATCATAGCCATCTGAAAATCTAATCATTTCATCTGTCAACATTCAGGAAGCTCTCACCAAAGTTTGGTCAGGCCCGACTTGATAGATCTGCAGATATTCAGCAGACAAGAACATGTTGATGGGCATAGATAACAGTGCAGAAGCTAAGCCATCAATAAATAATAATTTTTTTTTTTTTAAATCATGACATCATCATAGCCATCTGAAAATCTAATCATTTCATCTGTCAACATTCAGGAAGCTCTCACCAAAGTTTGGTCAGGCCCGACTTCATAGATCTGCAGATATTCAGCGGACAAGAACATGTTGATGGGCATAGATAACAGTGCAAAAGCTACGCCATCAATAAATAAGAAAAAAAATAATTAAAAATCATGACATCATCATAGCCATCTGAAAATCTAATCATTTCATCTGTCAACATTCAGGAAGCTCTCACCAAAGTTTGGTCAGGCCCGACTTCATAGATCTGCAGATATTTAGCGGACAAGAAAATGTTGACGGACGGACGGACGCTAGGACGGCAAGACGCTAGGACGGACGGACGTACGTACATGGCAACGACAAGACCCCACAGCTCTATGGGCTGAGGGGTAATAAAAAGTCAGGAGAAGCTTGGAGAATATGCTTTCCAAATTGCTTCACCAGCTGTGAGAGAGAGAGAGAGAGAATTAGGGTTTAACGTCGCATTTTCACCAGCTGTGACAAACACAACTCAACGATATTAAAATTTTATGTCCAGTCGAATTTCCATCAGCATTCTGTGATAACAATATGTTAGAACTTTAACTAAGGCTCAAGTTCCAATAATCCCCAATTACTAATGTCAAATTTGTACATCGCTATATAGCTGAAATATTGCTGAATGCGACGTTAAACCTTAATTCTCTCCTCTCTCTCTCCAAATTTGTACATCAGATTTGAAATTTACCACAAAGAGTTGTCCCCCTTGATAATAAAATTACAGCAACATAAACCAAACATTTTGTATGACATCACATACCTGGCAATAATGGTTGAGAGACTGCAGGCATCATAGGTATGGACTGACCCATCGACATCTGCTGTAATTTATTGAACTGTTGCTGAAACAAAATAAATTTTAAACAAGTTTATAAACTACAACTCTACATAAATGTATGCATAACATGTGTTAAGTTGAACGTAGCTGGGATACATACATGTACATATACATCCTTAAATCCATAAACTTCCAACAGTAAAGCTGCATGAATGCAAATCAGAAACAAATACCTCTTAGATGCGATATATCATTAACCAACTATCTGCTCTTCAGTCAAATTGAATAACAAGCTATAGAAGCTATATGGAACTTTGTGTGTAGTATTTCATGCCCAAAACGAACTGCCCAGTGTAAAATCCCTGATAACTCAACTGTCCAGGGTAAACTCTTAATAATTCAACTATCCAGGGTAAACTCTCTGATACTCCAACTGTGCATGGTAAACTCTTTAATACTTCAACTGTCCAGGGTAAACTCTCTGATACTTCAACTGTCCAGGGTAAACTCTTAATAATTCAACTATCCAGGGTCAACTCTCCACTAATTCAATTGTCCAGGATAACTCTTCAATAATTCAACTATCCAGGGTCAACTCTCCAATAATTCAACTATCCAGGGTAAACCCTTCAATAATTCAACTGTCTAGGATAACTCTTCAATAATTCAACTGTCCAGGGTAAACTCTCCAATAATTCAACTGTCCAGAATAAACTCTTCAATAATTCAACTATCCATGGTAAACTCTTCAATGATTCAACTATCTAGGATAAACTCTTCAATAATTCAACTATCCATGGTAAACTCTTCAATAATTCAACTATCCAGGGTCAACTCTCCAATAATTCAACTGTTCAGGATAAAATCTTCAATAATTCAACGATCCAGGGTAAACTCTCCAATAATTCAACTATCCAGGGTAAACTCTCCAATAATTCAACTATCCAGGATCAACTCTCCAATAATTCAACTGTTCAGGGTAAACTCTTCAATAATTCAACTGTCCAGGATAAACTCTTCAATAATTCAACTATCCAGGGTAAACTCTCCAATAATTCAACTATCCAGGGTAAACTCTCCAATAATTCAACTATCCAGGGTCAACTCTCCAATAATTCAACTATCCAGGGTAAACCCTTCAATAATTCAACTGTCCAGGATAACTCTTCAATAATTCAACTGTCCACGGTAAACTCTCCAATACTTCAACTGTCCAGGGTAAACTTTTAATAATTCAACTATCCAGGGTAAACTCTCCACTAATTCAACTGTCCAGGATAACTCTTCAATAATTCAACTGTCTAGGGTAAACTCTCCACTAATTCAACTGTCCAGGATAACTCTTCAATAATTCAACTGTCCAGGGTAAACTCTCCACTAATTCAACTGTCCAGAATAAACTCTTCAATAATTCAACTATCCAGGATAAACTCTCTAATAATTCAACTGTCCAGGATAAACTCTCTAATAATTAACTGCCCAGGTATTCTAATAATTCAACTGTCCAGGGCACTCTCCAATAATCCAATCAAAGGAGGTGGATTTTCCCATCCACAAAATACTGGGGTGATCTATTTCTCAATTGATTCAATGATACAAAAACAGGACCTTGGTCTGTAGTTTCTTCTAAATTTAGGAAGTGACTGAACATCCGACCCAGGTGATAAAAAAAGTTAACTGGGTATTCACATTTTTAGAACATTTACTGTACTACCTAAACAGATTGGGGAAGTTTGTCAATCCTTGCTGCGTTTATAGCATTTAATATACTACCTATAAAATTGATCAAGTTTATAAATCCTTGTTAGTTCTTGGTTTCCCTGCAGAGATTACAGACCAGTGCCAACTAAGTGTGAGAGCCAATTAAGAGGGAACACTAAACTTGACACTTTTTCAAAATGTTTTGCAACAGGACTCTGCCAGCTGACATGGGCTGTAAAAATCACCATTTCAGCAGAACATCTTTATTGTAAATGTAGATATATATATATACAATGTACCCGTGCTGGTAGAGACATGTTGTGCAGACTGTCAATTTAGATGTTTCAGAACATATTCAAACAAGCCAAACATAGAAATTCAAGAAAGGGCGTTGCATGATCGAGGGCAGCAGAGTAAATGCATCCTAATTCTGACTGTCAGAGTTAGTTAGATGAACATCGACCAGTTATTCCATACCCAACATGCCAAACGTTCTGAAACCTATTTGTTGATGAAATACAGGGAAACTGAATGGCCAGAATGTTCTATAACCTGTAACATTTAGTCTGTAGACTATATCAAGTTGACACTATTCATTATAAGCATTACCATAACTTTCATCTTTTCACCACAAGCACGTTAGCCAACTTCTATGGTTGATTCAATCATTTTTAAGTCAAGTTAAGTCAAACTACATTGTGCCTAACCCTGAATGCATTGTTTAAGTGATCGTAAACCCTCACGTAAAGTTTCCATCAAATGAAAGACCAATGCAAACAGTGTGGGAAAATATTTATTGTAATTTTTTACGATTTTATTACACAGAGTAAACTGCAAATAAAGCGTGGTATTCTATGGTGGTCTGCTGCAATCATATTTAGGTCCAGTGACGTCACACTACCTTAAAACATATATTTCAAACTTTGTATGCCCATTCCAATGCTTGATTCAAGCTTAAGGTGTGTATACTTTGAGTTTCAACACAGACTCACTGTTCCAATGTGCATTTTAAGGTAGTGTGACGTCACTAGACCTAAATATGATTGCAGCAGACCACCATAGAATACCACGCTTTATTTGCAGTTTACTCTTGTGTAATAAAATCATAAAAAAGTACAATAAATATTTTCCCACATGGTTTGCAATGGTCTTTCATTTGATGGAAACTTTACTTGAGGGTTTACGATCACTTTAAATTGAATTCTCTCTCTCTCTCTCTGTCTAACCATGCCTACTGGTAATGGTGTGTTTTTTATAAGTATAGTCATGAAAGGAACATTCATCAAGTATATTATGACCAGTGTCTTTGTAACACAGACACCATCACTCAGTCATGCAGTGTTGAGACCAAGATGCAGTACAGATCTGCTTTTATGCTCAGAAAGTAAGATTTCATACTGGTGGCTAATTAACACAAATCATCATTACTGGGGCACTGCAGTTCATCAGGGGAGGAAGGAGGAAGGAAGCAAACTTATCAAATCCCCCACACCTCCCACACTACAAACCACACAATACAATAGTTCAAATATGCTATTCAAAGCATTTTAAATAATTTCTACATTTTCCCCAAAGTTTCAAATGTTGGGGTTAATCGTAACATGTTTTTCAGATATACCAAATAATTACTTGAACCTATTGGGATTTGTTTAGTGTGGATTTATTTTTGTACTTTGATGACACATATTTTTGTGTGTGAAATGTTCACTAAACCATGTAGTACAATGTAGTAAATTATAATTTTGCAGACATGTAGCAGGTTTGGGAATGATGCATGAACAACATGAACCATGCAAAGCACTGAGAACACCTCAACCTTGGGGTATTGAAATAGGGCCCTGGTTGATGAACAATATGGCCCTGGTTGATGAACAATAGGGCCCTGGTTGATGAACAATAGGGCCCTGGTTGAGAACAATAGGGCCCTGGTTGATGAACAAGCAGTTGATGACAACAAACATTTGGTGATAAATTGACAAGAGTCAAGTAGTGACCCAGAAAATGACCTCTGGGTCTAGTGACCCAGGAAATATGACTATCGGACTGATAGTTTGATAGGCTTCTGTTCCGTGACCACAAGTAAAGTAAGATTGTTTCTCCTTTCCTCATTCATGACATATGGTTGTGATGACAAAACAAAGATGGACATACTTGCATTAATGTACATCAGTCAATACTCCAGGGTCATTTCTGGGTGTAACCCAAGACCAAATAACTGTCCAGTGTCAGTTCAGTGCTTTATTATCATTGAGTTATGTTAGTTAAAACCAATTGATGACAAAAGGAACATTGACCCAGAGACCCTGCAAAATAGGTAACATGTTGCTGTATGACCACATGCATGTGTTATGCAAGTTTGGTTCACCCAGGCAGTAATTCTTTACATACTTAAATGGTGACAAATTTAAAGATTTTGACCAATAATAAGTCAATCTCGCTGATTCTAGATAAGCTTCCATTTCTTGACCAGATGCATTTGTGATGTAAGTTTGGAAAATCTAGGCATACTCATTCTAGAGATATGGTTGTAACAGAGATGGATGAATGGATACATATACATGATGACAATACCCCAAGGACAACTTTGGTTGTAACTAAGTCTAAAAGAGGTGTGTGTCTAGTGTAATATCAGTAAGCCTAAGCCTTATCATTCTTGGAATAAGGTGATAAGAACCAATTGGTGACAAACGGTGAGCCAGAAAAGTAGGTCACTCAGTGACTTTCAAAAGGCTTCTGTTATAGGATCACTTATAGGCATGGAAGCAGGTTTGCTGGTCCTATGCATATTCATTCTGAAGAACTGGTGAAAAATGACACATTGTGACCCCATGACCTGGAAAATAAGGGTCAATTTCAGTGATTTTCTGTAGGCTTTTGCTCTGTGGCCATGTGGATGCATAATGTAAGTTTGGCGCTCGTAGGCATATTCTCCTTGAGACATTTTGGTAACAGCAAAATGATGATGGATGTACAGATGTACATGACGATGACAATCACCCACGGTCATTTTAACCATGGGGGAAATAATTGGAAAGAAGAGACTTCCCAAAGAAAATTGCATATGCAATGTTCTTGTGATGTACTCGCATAAATACAGGCCACCAACAGTTCTGTTTCAAACTATTAATTCCCAACTACAAAGTTCTGCATTTAACATGTTTAAACTATACCAGCTAAGAGGCCACCAACATGTGTTTACAGTAATATATTGGCACTCAAGATGGCCACCAGTGAAGTAAGTTTCAGTAATCATTTGGCAGTTTCATCTACTGATGCAATGAATAGGACATATATTTCACATTGCCCCATTATGCACAGCAGGAAAACTGAAGATGTCCAGATTTATTTCCATTCTAATTATCTCCACACCTGATGTTACACAGATTTGATAGCGCCATAACGAGGGCTCATTACACAGCACCCAGCTTTACTGGCATTTTAGCAGGTTCTTACTTTATCATCTGGGCGTGAAGTCAAGTTTCAATCAAAGTGCCTTCAAATTCTTCAAGAGCCAACCCTCTGTCCTATTTGCTCAATTACGCCAATGTTCATACACTAACTTAATTGCAGTCAATAGTTTCACCAACAGCTCATCTCCTTTTTCGCCATAGGTAATAAAGTATTTCTGTCTGCTTTATTGTCAATGGACCAATAATTCAAGTTCAGCATACATGCGCACAATTACCAACAGGTATTTTTACAAAACCACCAATAAATAGATCGTCTTGACTGATCTACATGTACTCATATCGACTCTCTTTTCAGCTACCTGTCGCTATTGTTACTATAACAAAATTGACTGAATTTTATGTTTTTTCAATCCGCAATACTCTTGCAAAGATAAGATATTAGAAAGATCACATGAACCGCTTTAAATCCATTGATCAGCATGTGTCTGCAATGAGAAATCTCATTGACTTTGTACTTGTACTAACTCAACTGTCACCAGAAATCTCATGGACTTCTGTTATAGTTGGACTAAGCCCACGGACATTGACAGCACCAGAAATCTCATGGACTTCGGTTATAGTTGGACTAAGCCCACGGTCATTCACAGCACCAGAAATCTCACGGACTTCGGTTATAGTTGTACTAAGCCAACTGTCATTGACAGCACCAGAAATCTCATGGACTTCGGTTATAGTTGAACTAAGCCAACTGTCATTGACAGCACCAGAAATCTCATGGACTTCGGTTATATTTGGACTAAGCCAACTGTCATTGACAGCACCAGAAATCTCATGGACTTCGGTTATAGTTGTACTAAGCCAACTGTCATTGACAGCACCAGAAATCTCATGGACTTCGGTTATAGTTGGATTCAGCCAGCTGTCATTGACAGCACCAGAAATCTCATGGACTTCGGTTATAGTTGGACTAAGCCCACTGTCATTGACAGCACCAGAAATCTCATGGACTTCGGTTATAGTTGGACTAAGCCCACTGTCATTGACAGCATCAGAAATCTCATGGACTTGGTTATAGTTGGACTAAGCCCACTGTCATTGACAGCATCAGAAATCTCATGGACTTCGGTTATATTTGGATTCAGCCAACTGTCATTGACAGCACCAGAAATCTCATGGACTTCGGTTATAGTTGGATTCAGCCAGCTGTCATTGACAGAACCAGAAATCTCATGGACTTCGGTTATAGTTGGACTAAGCCCACTGTCATTGACAGCACCAGAAATCTCATGGACTTCGGTTATAGTTGGACTAAGCCCACTGTCATTGACAGCACCAGAAATCTCATGGACTTCGGTTATATTTGGATTTAGCCAACTGTCATTGACAGCACCAGTAATCTCATGGACTTCAGTTATAGTTGGACCAAGCCAACTGTCATTGACAGCAACAGAAATCTCATGGACTTCGGTTATAGTTGGACTAAGCCCACTGTCATTGACAGCACCAGAAATCTCATGGACTTCGGTTATAGTTGGACTAAGCCCACTGTCATTGACAGCATCAGAAATCTCATGGACATGGTTATAGTTGGACTAAGCCCACTGTCATTGACAGCATCAGAAATCTCATGGACTTCGGTTATAGTTGGACTAAGCCAACTGTCATTGACAGCACCAGAAATCTCATGGACTTTGGTTACAGTTGGACTAAGCCCACTGTCATTGACAGCACCAGAAATCTCATGGACTTGGTTATAGTTGGACTAAGCCCACTGTCATTGACAGCATCAGAAATCTCATGGACTTCGGTTATAGTTGGACTAAGCCCACTGTCATTTACAGCACCAGAAATCTTATGGACTTCGGTTATAGTTGGGACTATTACGCCAACTGTCATTGACAGCACCAGAGATCTCATGGACTTCGGTTAATCATGTAGTTGGACTAAGCCCACTGTCATTGATAGCACCAGAAATCTCATGGACTTCGGTTATAGTTGGACTAAGCCCACTGTCATTGACAGCACCAGAAATCTCATGGACTTCGGTTGTACTTTGACTAAACCACCAGCCACTGGCAGCAAAGAATCTCATGGACTTCAGCTAATCATCATTGAAAGCAGGAGAAATCTCATGGCTGCATGGTTATACTTTACTAAGACTCTAAAGTTGAAGGAGAATTTTAGCACTGGTAAGTGTGAAGCCAGCAGGACTGCATACTGGAAGTGATGTATGGCTTTCCACACAGTGATACATGTTTTTGCACAATTGAACATCTTCCAAGATTATATTGCTTGAAAAATTAAAAAAGAAAACCAGAAATGCTCAAAGAATAGAAGGATTAATCCATAAGCGATTCTGTGCAAAGGAGAAAATGTAACGATTCCACATTCATTCAACTGAGGAGCAGTGCAGAGAGCTTGCTTGCAGGATGAAATAGCTGAATGCATCTCTTTGCAATAGTTGAGCTCCCTTATGGCTGCAGTGGTACCATTCTTAGTCTAGCCAAGTCTTTTGTATATAATTAGGCCTAGTCCTTGAACTGCCAGGAGGTTCCAGTACTTAAGAAAAATATGATCTGCTTGATGACTTTCCCCCATAAATCTGTCTTGAACAGTTCACAAAGTTGTCCAAGAACATCATTTTCTATTTTATGCTTCAGTTATCTTCTACTAAAGGGTCCACCTTATGTAGAGGCGATGTTAAAAATTGGCTCAAAGAAAGATGGTGAAACTAATTAGCCCATGTTGTCTTGTGCTGTCTAAGTCGACAATTGTTGAGGGCAAACATCTAAATACTTGTCACAACCACTATACATGCCAGAGAACATATCCAATTACCTCAAGGGGTTGGGATTTATGAGTCAACATGTGCATTTTGGTTGAAAGAAATGTTTTGTTTTGCCTTAACCAGGAACATAAAGTAGCTGCCTAGATTACCTCATCTGAAGCAATAATTCACCTGAGCATGTTATTTCATTCACATCATTAGAGAAGTTTGTTGAAGAGAGATTATCCTCTCTGCAAGAGCAATAATTCACCTGAGCATGTTATTTCATTCACATCATTAGAGAAGTTTGTTGAAGAGAGATTATCCTCTCTGCAAGAGCAATAATTCACCTGAGCATGTTATTTCATTCACATCATTAGAGAAGTTTGTTGAAGAGAGATTATCCTCTCTGCAAGAGCAATAATTCACCTGAGCATGTTATTTCATTCACATCATTAGAGAAGTTTGTTCAAGAGAGATTATCCTCTCTGCAAGAGCAATAATTCACCTGAGCATGTTGGTTTCATTACGCGTAGAGAAGTTTGTTGAAGAGAGATTATCCTCTCTGCAAGAGCAATATTCACCTGAGCATGTTATTTCATTCACATCATTAGAAGTTTGTTGAAGAGAGATTATCACTCTCTGCAAAGAGCAATAATTCACCTGAGCATGTTATTTCATTCACATCATTAGAAGTTTGTTCAAGAGAGATTATCCTCTCTGCAAGAGCAATATTCACCTATGAGCATGTTATTTCATTCACATCATTAGAGAAGTTTGTTCAAGAGATTATCCTCTCTGCAGAGCAATAATTCACCTGAGCATGTTATTTCATTCACATCATTAGAAGTTTTGTTCAAGAGAGATTATCCTCTCTGCAAGAGCAATAATTCACCTGAGCATGTTATTTCATTCACATCATTAAGAAGTTTGTTCAAGAGAGATTATCACTCTCTGCAAAGGCAATAATTCACCTGAGCATGTTGTTCATTCACATCATTAGAAGTTTGTTCAAGAAGTTATCCTCTGCAAAACAATAATTCACCTGAGCATGTTATTTCATTCACATCATTAGAAGTTTGTTCCAAGAGAGATTATCCTCTCTGCAAGAGCAATAATTCACCTGAGCATGTTATTTCATTCACATCATTAGAGAAGTTTGTTGAATCAAGAGAGATTATCCTCTCTGCAAGAGCAATAATTCACCTGAGCATGTTATTTCATTCACATCATTAGAGAAGTTTGTTGAAGAGAGATTATCCTCTCTGCAAGAGCAATAATTCACCTGAGCATGTTATTTCATTCACATCATTAGAGAAGTTTGTTGAAGAGAGATTATCCTCTCTGCAAGAGCAATAATTCACCTGAGCATGTTATTTCATTCACATCATTAGAGAAGTTTGTTCAAGAGAGATTATCCTCTCTGCAAGAGCAATAATTCACCTGAGCATGTTATTTCATTCACATCATTAGAGAAGTTTGTTGAATCAAGAGAGATTATCCTCTCTGCAAGAGCAATAATTCACCTGAGCATGTTATTTCATTCACATCATTAGAGAAGTTTGTTCAAGAGAGATTATCCTCTCTGCAAGAGCAATAATTCACCTGAGCATGTTATTTCATTCACATCATTAGAGAAGTTTGTTGAAGAGAGATTATCCTCTCTGCAAGAGCAATAATTCACCTGAGCATGTTATTTCATTCACATCATTAGAGAAGTTTGTTCAAGAGAGATTATCCTCTCTGCAAGAGCAATAATTCACCTGAGCATGTTATTTCATTCACATCATTAGAGAAGTTTGTTCAAGAGAGATTATCCTCTCTGCAAGAGCAATAATTCACCTGAGCATGTTATTTCATTCACATCATTAGAGAAGTTTGTTGAATCAAGAGAGATTATCCTCTCTGCAAGAGCAATAATTCACCTGAGCATGTTATTTCATTCACATCATTAGAGAAGTTTGTTGAATCAAGAGAGATTATCCTCTCTGCAAGAGCAATAATTCACCTGAGCATGTTATTTCATTCACATCATTAGAGAAGTTTGTTGAAGAGAGATTATCCTCTCTGCAAGAGCAATAATTCACCTGAGCATGTTATTTCATTCACATCATTAGAGAAGTTTGTTGAAGAGAGATTATCCTCTCTGCAAGAGCAATAATTCACCTGAGCATGTTATTTCATTCACATCATTAGAGAAGTTTGTTCAAGAGAGATGATCCTCTCTGCAAGAGCAATAATTCACCTGAGCATGTTATTTCATTCACATCATTAGAGAAGTTTGTTCAAGAGAGATTATCCTCTCTGCAAGAGCAATAATTCACCTGAGCATGTTATTTCATTCACATCATTAGAGAAGTTTGTTCAAGAGAGATTATCCTCTCTGCACGAGCAATAATTCACCTGAGCATGTTATTTCATTCACATCATTAGAGAAGTTTGTTCAAGAGAGATTATCCTCTCTGCAAGAGCAATAATTCACCTGAGCATGTTATTTCATTCACATCATTAGAGAAGTTTGTTGAATCAAGAGAGATTATCCTCTCTGCAAGAGCAATAATTCACCTGAGCATGTTATTTCATTCACATCATTAGAGAAGTTTGTTCAAGAGAGATTATCCTCTCTGCAAGAGCAATAATTCATAACATTATAGTTTTGATGTAGTTTTAATTCTGGAAAAACAAATTCTAATATTTCTACATTTCCCACAAGAGATTATTTTTGGCCATTACTTCACTGCTACTAATCCGGTAATTTCAGTCATATCAGTTGGCTAGAGAAACATACATCATTCAAATATGTCACAGAATTTAATAACTCGATGAAATCTGATGTTATAAAACTGTGTAATACTGCTAATTCAACAGAAATTTGTTTTCACACACGAGAAGTTAATTAGCACCTGGGAGATCACACAAACTTGGAAGAACAAGAATGATCCATTTTGTCCAGGTATTCAATAGGACAAACTATTACATGTCTTAGCAGGGGATTCGGTTTTCAGAAAGTCACTAAATCTGCATTTGGGATGTCGGTCAATAGCTTAGAACAGTATCTTTGCTTGACAAGCCAGACAGACAATATCATAAACCTCCATAAATATTGGCTTTAATAGCAATGGTCCTGACAAACATGTATTGTTAGATTGGATGCAGCTATAACTGCATGGAACCAATCAGAATTTGTTAATTCCTATTCCAGCAAAATAAACACAGATATCAGAGTTCAAACTTAAACCAGGTAATGTGCAGTGCATAACTCTGACCATTTCTACTATGGAAGCACACAGACGTTCACAATGTAACTGCCTTGGTCAGTCAGGATGAGGGAACTCATATCAATAGAGGCAATCAAATGATCTGTCAACATTTCCACAAGAGAACATTGGTGATAGTTAAGAAAAAGAATGGTCTGTAACAATTCAATACAAAATACAATTTACTAATAAAAGCTGACAAAGTTAGAAAATACAAAATCATATTCAATATGCCTGCTGTGTAACAATGAATTGATTTGGAATCCATGTCATTATAGAAATATGCAAAAATATGACAAAGTGCAATGTACTTTCCTTCATTTCTCATCCAAAGAGCAGACATGGGATAATGAACTTTAGATGGCAACAAGAGATATTGTACACTGTATTGTCACAACAGGAATTATGTTATCTCACAGTTATTGAAGATAAAATGGCATTTTATGACTTTGTCAGGTGAATAACAAGAATTGGGGTTAATAGAAAGAAACTGTTCGGACCTGTAGGTTAGGTCTGTATAATTCTGGGATGCCTTGTTGTACAACCTGTCAAATACAGCATAACAAGCACTTTCAGTTTCAAATGTGTAAGCATGGGTGAAGGGCAAGGCAAAATGAAGCAAGTTTCTAACAAAGTCCTTTAGGAGTGTTTTAGGGCCAAGAGAATACAACTGAAGGCCTGTTATATTAATCACATCCCCCCCCCCCCAAAAAAAAATCTAGGACAATGCAGTGAAATGTCACTCAATTTCAAACAAAATTTCAAAACTCAGAAAACAATTTTTCAAGTTAATCAAGTAAAAATACAAAAGGCTACATATCAATGCTAAGAATGATTTGACCATTTGAATGAATACAAAATTTGAATAATTGAGGGTTAGTGATTTGAGTGCTGTTGTTGTTACTGAGTATCTGGGAAATGTTGAAATGTATATACCTGAAGATAATGACAATGCATGTGCATTACAATAGTTCCTGGACTTATGTTAAATAATGTGCAAGCATGAAACAACAAAGGGGAAAACTTACCATTATTGTATCACTTTCGATCAATCTAAATTATACACAATATGGTAGAAGTTGAGTAATTTCTAACCATAAATTTGACAATGAATTTTGAACAATTCCAAATTTATCTTTATTTACTGATACATACAGTAATGATCAATTTGGGAAATTGTTTGAAAATCATTATCAACTTTATGGTTAAAAATTAATCACCTTTACCAATATTTAAATGGTAACCGTTCCTTTTCTGTACTTTGCAGGAGCTTATACCGTAGTGTGTATACTGTAGAAGGGCCAAGAGTGAACGGTAATATTAAGTTCTCCAGTTTATTGTTGTGTCTCATGTTGCCCTCTCGTTATTTAACATTTACACAAGTCTGGGACCTACTTGCACTGCACATGCATTGTCATTTATCTTCTGACATGCACTTTGCAGCATTTTTCAAAATACTCTAACAACAACAGCAATCGCATCACTAAACCCTTAAAGGAAACAGGATCATTTAGCAGAGAAAACTGTACAAGACTTGGATAAGTATATACCGGTATATTTGCATAATGATGTTTTTATTGTCTTTCTCTTCCCCCAAATTGTAATCTTTCAATTTGCTAAGTTGTGAGTGAGAACAAACCTATTAGAGTTAAGATTAAACAATCATTCAAATACATCCATATAAAAGACGCAATCAAGACATCTATATAAATGAGGCCATCATGACAGATTTTAACATAAATTGTTACAAATGAAACAATGAAAACAGAATGCACTAAGCTTTCTCAAGAACACTAGATAAATGGAACATTTAATGTCCCCAGAGCAATACATGTAAGTGAATAAATGTTAGTGAACTATGAGTATAGCGAGACCCAATAGTTGGCAAGTATAGAAGGGTTCCCATACATTCCGATTGAAAGATGTCTCTCCAATTTTCAAACAAATAGGCTTTTTCCAGCTTTGGTCAATAATTCGAAATATGATATTGATTACAGTCATGGACGAGGAGTATTGAACATCATCCTTATGGTGAAACTGATTAACACGAGTTGATTCACCTCTTATTAACACAATCAATCATCCACTCTATTGAGAGATTTGGACACTAAACATGGCTTTGTAATGTCTACAGAAAAGGAGCACAATTAGTCAAAGCACACTCACACTTTATATCTAATCAGTGAAGCAATGTCATCTACAAAATGCATCAGTGACAATCAGCATGCACCCAGGGGTTTTCTCAGAAAGGTCAGAGGGCTGGGCACCTTCAGTCAGAAAACATGTATGGGCCAAATTGGCAAAATTTGATAGGGCTCCAGCAGAACATTTTCCAAATGCTGAGCATTTTATCAGAGTGCCCAATACAAGCTGCTAAGTAAAGAAACCCAGCACCCCTGAAGAAGTGAAGCATGCAGACATGCAGGTTGGATAAGGTATAGAATCTAATTATTCAATCACAGGAAGTGAAATTTCTCAATCAATGATGATCAAATTTTATTAGAAAAGAAAGTTAACAAAAAGCTCCAAGAATCATGCTAATCATCCATTATTATATTCTTTGATGATCAATTTTTTTTTGAAGATGGATTGAATCTTGTCCAAAATTTTGGGGTTCCTAAATTTAATCATGTGATTGATTAAATCGATTGTATACGATAATATAGTTAATGTAAGAAAGGGGTGACAAAACAAAATCACGTACTGGAAAACATACCTCTGGATTAGGTAAGGCAATCTGTCCCTGTACTGTATATGCCTGGCCTCCAGCGAAGATGACTGGCTGCATGGCAGGTTTTGGACGGTAGGGGATAGTCGCTCCTTTGGGAGGGGACTGGAGAAAAGGAAGGAAGAAGACAGGTATTTAGGACGAGTCTGAGGTAAAAAGAGTGAGTGTCGAGCGAGTGTGAAAATAGGAGGTAAAATCGTGCTGAGGGGGCCAGTCTCATGCTCACTGGATAACTGAAACTGAAAATATAAAATAATTAATACAATTCTAAAACAAATCTTGTTGTTCTGCCATTTTAAATATACTTTCTTTCATTTTACTGATGACTGCATGTATGGGAAATGCCTCAATAATTCATTATTTTACTGGTGGCTGCTTGTATGAGAAATACCTCAATAATACATAATTTTACTGATGGCTGCATGTAAGAGAAATGCCTCGATAATTCATCATTTTACTGATGGTTGCATCTATGGGATATGCTTCAATAATTTTACTTTTACTGACAGTAGAATTTGTTGCAGAATAAATCCTTTCAACAATTTAAAACAGGAAATCAAGAAATGACACTGAGAGAGTGCAAGCAAGGTATTTGGGAACTATTTGGTTTTGAACAAGAACCCCAACAGCATGCGAGTTGTTTTTCACTGCAAAAAAAAAAGAAAAAAAAGAAAATTGAAGTTCACTACTGTACATGATGGAGGGAAAGGGAGAAAGTGGGTGTTGTTTATTGAGCATGTGAATCTGTTAAAGAGATAACTGCTGATTGGAGAGGTGTAAGGTTCCAAAAAATATGAATAACCTTGTAACCTGAGCAATAATCTACCAGATCAGTTATCTTGGCTGTATGGTTAGAAACGGTCACACAATAAACATGGCTTCTTGCTTACATTCCTCATTTCTACAGAAAATCTCACCACTGGAAATCATGGCTTGTTTTATGAGCCTTAAACAGAGCATTTGTAAACACGGAATTTTGTGGCATGAAGATAATGACACTGCAACTTTGAAATCTAACGGGTGCTTAGGCAATAATGGCAAAAACAGAGGCTCTAAAAGTAAACTTAATCCAAATTCTACACAATAAATCTTTTACCAGGAAAATGGCAATATTCTGCAACTTTTTCAGGAATTCTTCATTTAACTACATACATATCTTTCCACCAGATATGTATGTAATTTTATTGGAATATAAAGAGAATATTCTCAGCAGATTGTTTATGTTTTAAGAATAATTGCATCATTTTCTGCATGTGCAAGATGTAATTTAATTTTAAAACAAAAATTATGATGTTTTAGCATAATCACATCGCCAATTATTCTTACACAAGATGTAATTTGGTCTTAACCAAATTCTGAGTTGAAAGCGGATTAAAATACAGCGAGAATAGGTTTTGTAGCTTGTGTCTGGCGAGACTACAAAGCCCACAACTGTATCTGACATCTGATAAGGATTACAGTTTATAAATAGCACCCCCTCCAGTCCTCTTTTTTATTTATTTTTTTCTCAACTATATTTGATCTTCATTCTTCAATAAGGTTTTAAAAGGGGGGTCAGAAAGTTGATACAGATGGCTGAATGGCTGAGAACAATTTTGAGTCGGCAAACTTTCAAAGAGGATACCATTATTTCTACATGTCAAAGGTGTTAATCCCACATTGATGCCGGAGAATCAAGATCCAAGCAGTTAGCCGATATTACTTAGAAATGAAAATACCAACAAGTGTAGCTTGCCATCATCAATTTACTGAGAAAATACACCAAAAAAGCTTTCTATTGAAATTTCAGCCAAGGGCCCATATGGCTTTGAGAGGTAGCGGAAATGTAATCCAGGGTGTTCTTTCTCTACCTGGGAATTTAGTGAAGATTACGTCATTAAGAATGCCAATGAGAATTCTCCAACCTGGGCAGGTAAATAAACCTTAAAGTGCTGGTAAACGTGTAAGCAGGGTTCCGATATCATCACCACTATTGCATTCCCAGACACCTCTGAGAGAGGCCAGCTTGGAAAGAGCTTATTTTTGCAGTCAAACCATACACCAACATCTCTGGTTTTGAAAACAGTGTCCTGCCCAAATGAGAAAAGCAGCTGCAAAGCACATGTTTGCATTTATGAAAATGCAACAGTGATCAGCTTTCATTAGCTTCAGTGTCTAATCACTATTTTATGGCATCATTTATAACACATTTGTTGCAGGGCAGAAAAATCATTCCTTGAAAAACATGATAATTAACTAAGCATTACCCATGGAAAGGGTTGTACTTGCTATCCGGAAGCGCCCGACTAATTGCACTTAAGTCATATCAGTTGTATTTTCATGTCCAGGAACAGTACAGTTTAATATACATGTAGTTGAGTGGAAAACAATATTTGGCATGATCAATACATTGATGTGTTTAGCTTTAGTTTGGGGGTGTATCAGACTTTAATCTCTCTCACAATCCAGTCACAGGAATTGAATTTTCCAGGCCCGCTTTCGAAAAGCAAACACCCTGATGTGCTCTTTTGACGAGAAAGTGAACCACCCCTGATGTGCTCTTTTGATGAGAAAGTGAACCACACAAGAAGATATCCAGGCCTGTGTTCCTCCTCAGAAGTTCTAGGGTGATCAAATGTATTAGAATGGGGAGTTACAGAAGTAGCTCTATTGGCCAAGGCTTCTCTCATAAAATAAAATAAAATTGTTGTTACTTTTTAGTTCAATTGTTGTCGATAGCAATCTTGAACACTGCAACTCGAAAATCTAATTAAATCTCCTGCCTCTAACTTCTTAAAAGTCGGCAAGTGAAGGAATGTAAGATTGAACTTGAAAATTTTTTTAAAACATCTTCAAAAGAAGCTGACAATAATTCATTTGTCACGCTTGTGAGATTCATGAGTGTCCGACTACCTCATATACGTAAAGACTAGCTCATACGTAATCGGGGTGAACAAATCGTTTAAGAAAGTAATTCTCTCTAGAGATCCTCGAGTGGCAGTATCCAAAGACTAGAATATAAACATTTGTTGACTACTACGATACATTGACTTTGTTTCCTTTCACAGCGGGTGTTGATTGAGATCCCATCTGGTCTTATACTTCTCATCTCAAGGTTTCACTTTTCACAATAACTATAAGCAGTCCCTTTGAAATCTTTCAACTCACAAGAACACCAAATGTTGTTGATTTCCACATCACATGAACACATCTGTAACCAGGTGTTGGGATTCAATTCATCGCTTGCTTTCTAACAAATTGCACACATGCCTTCAATTTTAGATAGCATTCTGCATTTGATACATGTGCATGTTTTTAAATTGGTTTCATAAGAATTCCTGGAAACATCTCCAACTGGCTCAGTTGTAGCTCGTATCATTCATTGCTGGATCAATACCAACTACTTCAGAAGATCTAAAATTGTAAGTGTATCCCAATATGACATGATAACGCTCTTCTCTTCTTCATGCTATCTGCATCACACAGATTCAAATGAACTTGAATGCATGTAGTATTGAATTCCTGGGATTGTTTAGTGTTCATCCAATATGAATGGTTTGTGTAATACAGGTGATAAGATGCATACAATAAAAAGAAATATTTACCCCTAAAATATGAAAACAAATAGAACCATAAAGGAACAGTAAATCTACTGACTAATTATACTGTTCCTTGATAGATACTGTTCCTAAAAGAATCGGCTAGGATTTTTTAATAAAAATAAATGATAAGTCAAAAATGAGATCCAGCTGAGTGTTTGCATTGCAATTTGCCTCCTGGTATCATGGAAAACTACATAAGTGTGACAAAATTGGCAACTCCTTATTGAATATTCACTAAGACAGGTTTTGTTCATTTTATTGATCTGAAGATTCAATTGATTTATACTTATACAGCTGCTTGCTCCCAGCAACCTGCATTGTATAACATATTAATACTTGAGCACAAAGTTGATGGGGTCCTTTAAGGTATGCCAGTATGAGCCCAATTCATTCATTTACATGTACTACACTGGACATCAGAACATCAGTCCTCTGTTTTTACTTCACTGAATGAGTTGTCGGTCTGAGATTACAATGCGCTAAAGATACATTGATGGGAGGTGCAGCTAAGATACATTGATGGGAGGTGGAGCTAAGATACATTGATGGGAGGTGCAGCTAAGATACATTGATGGGAGGTGGAGCTAAGATACATTGATGGGAGGTGCAGCTAAGATACATTGATGGGAGGTGCAGCTAAGATACATTGATGGGAGGTGCAGCTAAGATACATTGATGGGAGGTGCAGCTAAGATACATTGATGGGAGGTGGAGCTAAGATACATTGATGGGAGGTGCAGCTAAGATACATTGATGGGAGGTGGAGCTAAGATACATTGATGGGAAGTGCAGCTAAGATACATTGATGGGAGGTGCAGCTAAGATACATTGATGGGAGGTGGAGCTAAGATACATTGATGGGAGGTGCAGCTAAGATACATTGATGGGAGGTGGAGCTAAGATACATTGATGGGAGGTGCAGCTAAGATACATTGATGGGAGGTGCAGCTAAGATACATTGATGGGAGGTGGAGCTAAGATACATTGATGGGAGGTGCAGCTAAGATACATTGATGGAAGGTGGAGCTAAGATACATTGATGGGAGGTGCAGCTAAGATACATTGATGGGAGGTGGAGCTAAGATACATTGATGGGAGGTGGAGCTAAGATACATTGATGGGAGGTGGAGCTAAGATACATTGATGGGAGGTGGAGCTAAGCTAATGAACTACATGTATGACTGTGCTGCATGTGCAGTTATTGATACTGATTGTTCCTGCAGACACACCTCGCGATTACGTTCATCACGTCTCCTACCGTTCATGTTCACATGATGATCAAAGCTGGCCAATGATGCTGTATGGACTTAGATCAGGTGGAGTGAATGTATTCTATTTTAGGAGATAGGTGCGGATGGCTTTTTTGGTTAGATTGAAGTCAAACAATCCCTCTCAAGGATTTCCAATTCATCACCATACAGCCAGGAAGGCAGCCATAATTATCAACTTTTATAGTCAAAGATAATTAAACAATATTGGAGTAAAGGTAAAATTAAGTAGCCTGAAGAGTGCTCGTGATATTCACTTGTGGGAAATGTAACAAGTCGCAGTAGATAGGTGTCTGAATGTGAAAGCCAAGATGGCTGCCGGCCAAAACATCTCGATGTAACAAATGAGTTACACACGTCAGCTGCTGCATAACAAGGGCCTTCATGTGCGCGTGGTCTGAATAGTCACTACTGGTACATTCTTCTGTATATTACAGGCTCTACTTGAACAGTATGTACTGGTAACGGTAGTACATACCAGCCTCCTGGTCAACTGTAGTTCTACATTTCTGTTTTATGTCACCATACGGTTGTCACTGCACACATGATAAACTTGGCTGTGAAGAATCACGGAAGTCGAGTGAGTGAGTGAGTGAGTGAATATGCTTTAACGTTGCTTTCAACACTATTTCAGTCATATCACGACGTTTGGTTTCTATTCCTTTTCACACCCGGAAACCACACGGGTAGGGTCCTATTACTTTTAACACCCGGGACCCCACGGGTGCCTAAGTTAGTCGCCTAGCTCTTACGACAAGCTCTCTGAGGGGCTGAGGCCTATTCTTACCATGACCTGGACTGTGCATGACGACACCCCAGGTCAATCCCCGGGAGCCCCATGGGGCTCTTGGAAGTCGATGCCGCATACCATCTTTAAGACTGTCATATCATGATTGCATGTTATACTCGACACTACTTCATATATGCAGATAGTTTGTTATTTCTAACTCGCATCCAGTGAACCTATCTCGTGAATATTTGAGATAATAAACAGAACAAGCACAATACTGGGTTGATCATGACTTTCCAGAGGCTGTTCAAGTATCATTCAGCCCAGGTCACTACATGCGACCTTCAATCCGGGAAGTTAAGATTCGACAGTGACATACACACATGGAACGCAATCATAGGATTTCAATTAAAAGATTGCTATAATGTGGTGAATAATTTGTTCTCAAACTCCAATGTTGTAATGAGGTATTTAATACAACAGGTCAGATATCCACTTGCCAGTCATGTGTTCATCTTTGTCGCTTCATGTCAAAAGACACCATGCAGATGTAAAGGGTCTATCAATGGACTGGTTAGAAAAAATAGACTGTCAAAAATCAAGGCAGAAAACTAGTTTTTTTCGAGTAACTGATGCTGCTTTTTTTCAAAGGGCATCCACAATATTAGTCATGGAGCCAATCTCAGCCTACGATAAGACTGCTAAACCCGTGGAAGAATCTGTCTGGTGACATTCCAACATGATCATGATCAGTATGTAAGGAAGGTAGAATTTCAAACAAGCCAGGATTGTTTTCATCTGATTGCTTACAGGACATTCAGCTGTCCCAAAGGGGGTGATGATATTGGTGTCCAGTGATAGCATCTCTGTGAACATGGAGCATATAGACTTCATGTTGTGAAGGAGTCGCTGCTGTTTGTTTACCCACAAGGCTGTGTAATAAAAAAAAGTCCCTCAGCAGAAATGTGGAACATTCTGTCTTCTACAATTCCTTGCAGGTCTTTCTAGTCTCTTAAAGATTAAAAAAAAAAAAAAAAAGCAACCAGGAACTGAAGTCGGCAGACACAAAACCATCTAAAAAATGTACAAATGGTCTCCGTGCTCTTGTACCCATTTCAATGACTTGGAACAGCAAATGGAGCCACGTCATGTGTAAAACGTAACCACAGTTCCACCATAATCTGACGTCAACTTGGGTTAAGAGGATGTTTTTACAGAAAGCAAGCCTGCTGTGTTATAGTGCTGAGGTATTTTCACAACTATTCCAAGACTTTATGATATATCTTAGCACAGATGTAGCTGGCTCCTCTTAGTGATGTGGCCTTTTCAACATGTTCATCAGAGGTGTGTAACTGCTAATCTTACTTTCACACTAAAGAAGCGACTCTATTGAAGGGATACTGACAAGTAGTGTTGAAGTCATCACCCCACAGATATCTTTGATGCATTCTCTTGTTCTATCTAACTGTTAACAGTCCTTCAAGTCAAGTTCAAAGAATACCAACCAGAAAAAAACGAGAGAAAAAAAAAAAAAAAATCCTAATGACATGGATGTATGAAAAACTTAGATCAGAAACTAGCTTTGTATATTCACAAATAACAGCAATATTCCATCAAACAGTATACTACACATACTGTTAATCAATAATTTGGATTACCTGTCAGTCACTTATTAATGACAGATCCAGTAGTTCCCAAAGTTATTGTTGGTCTACACAGAAACAATCATCATACATTTAGACAAGAGTTGAATATTAAATGTAATTACAACGATCTGTTGACCTTGGTCATACAGGCACCGCGCTTACAAGAATTAAGACCAGACCAGAAATGATAATTTCATTATTGATTGCAAATTAACGACTTTCAAGAACATTTTGCATCAAAAGAAATTTCAAGGTAGCATAGCAACCCGGTGTACATGGAAATGTTCAAAATATTCCTGAACATTAATACCCCAGTACTTAATTGGATTGACGAGAACATTCAAATTCAAAACAAAGCCTTGTATGGTTTGTCAGTATTAATATTCTCGACTATAGAACAGCAGCTAGAACAGCTATTGCTGGGAGCTTTTATACTTCAGTCAGAATGGAACGCTTCGTCCCATCATTGACTCTGACATATGGTAAATTGGCTTCCGACTGGAGGCCTCTTCACCACCTGATGTCCGCACCATCTGACATTCTAAAGTAGTCCCTTTCCCCGCGACGCCTCGCGCTACCATTATAACTCTGCGGCTATTCAAGTGTTGATGCAGACCAGTTCAAAGTTTCTCACCAACAGTTTGGCTTTCAATTTGTCAACAACGGTTTGCCTCATAATTGTTATTTTCATGCTGCCGTGGTTTTCTATCCAAGTTTCCATGGCAATTAACCTCTTCAGTTCCGGATATCACTTAGTCCCATCACCGTCTGGAAGACCGGCGAGGAAATTATGCTCCAACAGAGATGGTAATTGTTATCATACAATATGCTGTGAAGTTGATAAACTTAGGAGCGACCGAGCGAAACAAATCCTTGATGCAAGCGAGCCTATCATGGAGGTCTGAAGGCGTAAAAATAAACCCAGGTACCTTACATACAGTCTGGAGTTCTGGTCAAAATGTCAACTTGTATATACTGAAGTTTGGCAAAATTCAGCCTAAACAGAGAAAAAGTGCGACCAGATTCAATGAGCTTTGACTGTGAACAATCTTCTGTATTTTTGAGCCAAACAAGACAACCATGTAATCATGCCCAATGGTTTAAGGGTTTTCCATAATAATTTGGCATCCACATTTTGAAAGTTCTGTTGTGATGCTGAGTACAGTATAAAGCCTATGTTTGAAACAGGCAAAGGTAACTTTATTCTAGCAACACTGAAGAGAGTATAAGCATATCTTTACTACTAGATAAACAATGAAGACACTAGAGAATGAGGCGGGTGTGCTTGATATCAAATGTGTGGAGATGTAATAAAGACCAGATACAGGATAATACACTATCTACGACAATGGCTACCATATGTAATAAAGACAAGGTGGGAGAACATTTATGTATATTCTCTTCGTGGCGTGTTGTATTTCCAGGTTAAACAGACGTGACATTTATTATCTTGCCAGGCTGAGAAATAAACAGGAGGTTCTGGTTGGACCAAGATCTGAATGAATGCATAGAATTAGAGTAACAATCTGTGACCTATCTTTTATCTACCTCATCCTCTCCATATGACAATACACCACTAAACTCGACCCGTACCAGTTCATGGACCTTACATATAGGTTACTGCACCAAACAGAACATATTTCCACCATTTTGTTATGTTTGCTGTGATGACATGACCTGGATATGGGATGTTACATGTTATACAAGCATGGGAGTAGACCTTTATGTATGCCAATTGATGAGAACATTATACATGGAAGTGTAGATATTGGTACTCCAGGAGACAAAGTTGTATCAAGATATAATAGGCTTGATTTAGAAAAAAGGAAACAATATCTCTGGTTTATAACTCAGTTATTGTCTGGATATGATCGGACTTATGATTCAAATTTCAGGTCATATATATAAATATATATGGATATAAAGAGATCATATTACATATCATTCAGCCTCATTCCTAAAAGGCCAAAATTACAAAGTATTCCTTGAGATTTTAATTGATCTCTAAATAATTCAACAGCACTTTTATTCTCAAACAGCTTTGATACCAGAAATAATCACACTAACAGATCTAAAAGCGATGTCGTTACATTTCAAAGAAATATAGGAGAATAGGTGGTGCAAGTGTATGGGTAGAGAAGTGTCAGGGCTGGGGGGAGTGTCAAGAGAAGGTTAGAGGGAGGAAAACTACAGTGGTTCAAGTTAAACTGGAACTTAGTACTGGATCATTTCAGAAAATCAAATGCATCAAGAGATGTCTTCAAACTACATGGACAAGACTGCAGATCGGGTCATTCCAAATTTCCATAATCTGACAAAGGCCTAGTTGGTGCTATGGAATGGTTTTAGAAACTTCAAAGCACCATGGCACAGTTTCAAGCTAAAAGATAGCGGATTGGTTGAATCAAATTTTTGAAAACAATTGGATAAATTCCATTGGTTGTTGAGAAAACTGGAAGAACATTAAGCAAGTCAGAGCAGAAGTTCATGAAGAGATCTTTTGTCACATAGATAAATACCTGGCAGACTGACTCACCTCTAACATAATGTTACAAATGGTTTTCACACACTGCGTTATCGCATCAGCCGTGCCGGATACCGTGACAGCCCGTTCTGTAGAATTGGGTAACATTTCACTAGCTACCTGTATTGAAGCACCTGTACCCTGTAGAAATTGACAAAAATACTGAACATGTATTCAGGTTATGAAAATGGAACTAACATGAAGTTGAACTCATCAAAACCCCTCAGCTTTTCCCAAGTGATTGAGATCCAGGTGTAGTGTGAATTTGGGAAGAGATAATACCATGTGGGATCATAAAACTAAAGGTAATTTATAAGTTGCAGTGTATGGATGTATCAGCAGATCAGTGTATGGAGAATAGAACTAATCATGCTAAGAGGTACATGTATTACATTGAGTCCTGTTTACTCCAGCGTCACTGCTGAATTTGTACCTTTACAACAGTTCAGATATACGCATCTGAACAAAACCATAACTGGAATCCCACATATTGAACAAAGAATATAATGAGTATACAGGTGGTGTGAGCAGCAAAGTAGAGAACATTCATGCAGACCTGGTAACTGTATCAAACACAGTTAATTAGATAAAACTGGTTACATTCAAGCATATATCACAAAATCAGAGATTACTGCACGCAAAAAGGGGCAGAACTCTGTCAAATAAGGACCGAGGTGACAAACGCTTTGTTGGTTTAAAGAATACCACTATATGAATAAGTTTCCAAAATGTAGTAGCTTTATCAAACTCAGTTCTGCAGATATAGTTGGTTACATTCAAGCATATTGTGATATTATAAAATTTGAAATTAATACATCTGTAAAGGTGCATAACTCTGTAAAATGTGGGCTGAGGGGAGCCATTTTTGATAGGCGTCTGACATATAACTAGATAAATAAGTTTAAAAAATTGGTCACTGTATCTCAAGCGGTTTTGCCTAAAATGTGGTGACGGACGGACACATGTACGGATGGATGCACATGACGACAATACCACAAGGTCAAAATGGCCGAGGGGTAAAAACCATTGTAAATAGTAAATAATTATTATAATAAGTGATCTACAGAACAGGGCAGCAATAACTTAACCTTGAACATGACCAGAGAAATACCAAAACATGAGCAAATAGTTGTGGTCACAAAAGTGTGCACGTTCTGATAGAGACTAAAGAAGAACCCTCTCGTGACTACCGATATAACAGGTGCAGGTTGTGATATTTACCATAGGAGTCAGGGTGTGTCTACATGGCCTTAAGTTATATCATTACCATATGGGTCAGGGTGTGGGTCTACATGCCCCTAGGTTATATCATTACCATAGGGGTCAGGGTGTGTCTACATGCCCCTAGCTAGGTTATATCATTACCATAGGGGTCAGGGTGTGTCTACATGCCCCTAAGTTATATCATTACCATAGGGGTCAGAGTGTGTCTACATGCCCCTAGGTTATATCATTACCATAGGGGGTCTACATGCCCTAGGTTATATCATTACCATATGGGTCAGGGTGTGTCTAGATGTCCCTAGGTTATATCATTACCATAGGGGTCAGGGTGTGTCTACATACCCGTAAGTTATATCATTACCATAGGGGGTCTACATGCCCTAGGTTATATCATCACCATATGGGTCAGGGTGTGTCTAGATGCCCCTAGGTTATATCATTACCATATGGGTCAGGGTGTGTCTACATGCCCGTAAGTTATATCATTACCATAGAGGTCAGGGTGTGTCTACATGCCCTTAGGTTAAATCAGAAGAATGTACAATGGGTTTTAAACTGCCGTGTTTTTCCTCAATGTGCCTATACGCACAGTCACACTTGTTCTCGGCTTGACACGTCAGCTATTAACACAGCATTATTGCAAGAGGTTAACTTATTTCTGCCCTGTTCTGTTTGTCATAACCAGTACAACATTAATACAGTTTACCATGTTACATAACAATAAATGATAACTAAAACAACTTTAGTGAAGGATGAAATTGATACTGAGATTGCCTTCTGACCAGTGTTCTTAGACATCATTATCATTGCAAGTGTAATCAAAGGATTTGAATCACAAAACAAGGTTGACCTGGAAACTGTACGTACCTCCCTGATTTCTTTTATCTTGGACCCCCCTTTACCTATCAGTGACCCACACTGACTTGCTGGCACGACCAGCCGGAGGGTCACTGGAGGTTTAGGCACAGTTGGCGTATTCTGGAGATCCTTGAGGACAAAGATAAAAAGAAATTTGTAATTGATTTATAATTTACATATACTGTTAACATAGTTTCGATATACATTTATTAATCAGGTCTGGCTGAAGAATAGTAACATATGGTAAAGGCAGGCTGATTGATTTAATGATGCCATCACATCATGTACATTTTTCAACCTGAAAATGATATCAATATGGCTGTCCCTAAATGACCTCAGGCGAAAAATGACATGATTGCTCATGACACGTTAGACTGAGGTTAGGAATGAGTTATGTGTTCACATTGACAATGCTGTATTATTGCCCATGACACGTTGTTAGACTGAGGTTAGTCAATGAGTCATGTGTTTACAATGACAATGCTGTATTATTGCCCATGACACATTAGACTGAGGTTAGTCAATGAGTCATGTGTTTATATTGACAATGCTGTATTATTGCCCATGACACATTAGACTGAGGTTAGTCAGTGAGTCATGTGTTTATATTGACAATGCTGTATTATTGCCCATGACACATTAGACTGAGGTTAGTCAGTGAATCATGTGTTTACATTGACAATGCTGTATTATTTTGTTCACTGACTTTAACAGGAAACCTTTTGTTTACAAACTTACTTCAAACTTTTGTTTACATGCAAATTTAATATTACACATAACACATATAAGGGAAGACATATTCCAGACACTAATATCTCCAAAGTTGTTCAGTTTTTCCAGTATTTTCAAAGCCACCGTGATACAATGTACCTATTTTCTGATTATTGCTCAGTGTCAAATCTTGACACGACATCATATAGGCAAGGATGTAATGTCACACCTTTCACACCTGGATAGAGAGTTCCACCTCGTAACATCCTTATATTAATTTTCTTCTATTATCAATTCACTATACAAGTTTGTAAGTAATTTGGTTAAATGTTTGTTGAGCTATTCATCCAAATCCAGCAGGTCTATAATTACAGATGCCTAGCATCCCCAAAACCCCCCTTCAGCAGCTTCAGCGAAATTCCATATAGACAGGTCTATGTTCCAGAATGTTTAAAACTGTAACTTTCGTGTTTAAAATTAGTTGCATTTGATTGAGATATAATCAGCAATCTGCATTATATTTATAGATGTAGTCTATACTTATAGTTTAATTGTTTGTAAACTTGTAGCACTTTGTTGAATTAATGTTGCGAGCAAGTCTTGTACCCTTGTTTGACGGTACTGATTAGTGTCATTTTTTGACACATTGAACAACAACCAAATGCAGATCAGAACAAGAGGGATGAATTTGGCGTAACTCCCAGACAGCTTCATTTATGAAGCTCAAACTATCATTACAAATGACAACAGATTGGAAGCCAGCACAAAAATCCTCAACTTGAAACTTGTTTATCTTGGCTTGATTGCCCAGGTTTTATAGCTTGTTTTTTCTACTTTTGTGAGGAGGTTTTCACAGATTCGGTTACTTTTGCCCTGGGAGGCTATTTCTCTTCTAACAGGGTAAACAAAACCTTAGCAGCTCTTCTTAATTGGAAATGATTTCATTAATGAACACTTTTTCCAGTTCAACTCGAGTTACACGTTTCTGAGCATACAAGTGTAATTGAAAGGAATTTTGAAGAGGCATTTCAGTGTATTGCTCCTAATTAGGCTGGACTTGGGTCTTCTTTGTCTGGTCAGAGCCAGTCATTCTGCACCAAGTGCATCAACAACTGTTTCACAAAATTTGCAGCAAAGTTATTCACGCCATAACAGTTCTATGCACAGGTGATAATTTGCAGTTTCCTTGACCATTTATTCAGCCCACACAACAAACGCTCATGAAAGCAATTTATAACAAACAGTTTGACAATAATATGAGTAATTGACTACATTACAATATTAAACGACTTCACTGATTTTGAAACATACAATTTTTTTCTGTAACTACATGTACATGCAGGTGAGACTAATTATATTTCTGAGCTGAACCCTGCAGCTGTCCATTTATGCCAAAACACCTTTTGGACACGATGACAGCTATGCGGCATACTTAAAGAATGCCAAATAAACAAATCATTATAATCAAAAATGACAAAAGACTTGCAGTGAAAAGGGAGGCTAGGCCATCAAATTATTACTGCCTAAATGATTCTCCAGCAAATCAAGCCAATTTGGAGCTGAGCGGAGTTGAACAGAGTCTATTGAAGTGATAGAAGCCCTATTTGTTACTATTAACAAATCTCTATGCCCTATGCAATTATCGTCACTTTATTGAATTTTTGGAACTGAGGAAGGATATGGGGATACATGTATATGGCATCATTCAATGTAGGCTGAATGAACAGAAAAGGATAATTGATTTTCCATGTAAACATAACATACTGAAGTTTCATTATTGCGCGATTATTATTATTTTTTTATTCATATTTGGACAGCTTACTACAACAGAATGAGAGCCCAGGCATCAACCTTGAGTAAGCTGCAGTGGCTGGGTGGTTTCAAAAATCAGTCACCCAAATATCAGCATGGGGAGAGATGTGAGAACCACTGGCCAAAGTGACAGCGAGCCTTACATGTATAATCAGTAGAGCTTGGAACAGCTACTATACATGGTATGGTATTGAGATCATTCGATTGATGTCAATTTGTGATAAAGTAGAAATAAAATGACTTCATTTACCTCTTCAAACTTTTTACATATCATCGTAAAAGCTTTGTGAATATTATCTACAGAACCCGTTATCGTGACTATACGTTCAGGACAGGAACCATCCGATATGTTTATTTTGGCACCACTCTGTAATGAGAAAAAACAGAAACGAAAATTGAATAATTGGTTGGACCATACTTGTACATCAAAATAAAAAAAAGTTCCCCATGTGTAAACTTTGAACAAATTGCACTTATTCGCCGTACTTCGATATGTTGCAAGTCTGCAACTGAAAAAAAATGTTAACAGGCAAAAAATTCCCCAAATCATGTTACATGACTTTAGCGGAGCTGTGGGGTACAATGTATATAGTGGGAATATTTCTCCCGGCTCTCACAGACATCAAACAAACATAGTACATGTAGTGTAGTATAGATACAGCTGCAGATCTATATAGTAGAGGAGTGCTCAGCACCTGTGGTGGGTGTGAGATTGTAATAGAAAATGTAACACCAAATATAAACAAGAGGATACACTGGGCACTTATCACACCCAGGGAGATCTTCATGTTTAACGGTCTAATTAGGAGACTGGTGGCCAGACATCTGAATGCTCTAGACTTATCAGTATTGGTCTTTATAACATTATGCTTGCCAGACATCTTCAATGCAGTTACATAATGCAGGATTATGAATTTGGATACTACGATGGCAACTGGATCTTAAATTTTAATCATGAATGGGCAAGTGAATATGGTTAAACATCGCTTTCAACAATTTTTCAGTAATATCACAATAGGGGGAGGGGTGGGGAGAGGGGGAGGCTGACTGGTAACACAGTAGTCCTAATACAGCAATTTTATAGCGCTGTCCCACTGAAGTATGATGCTATAGGCAGAGAGAATATTCCATCCAGTCACATTATACTGACAATGAGCAAACCAGTCCTTGTTCTATCCTCTTAATGCAGAGTGTAAGCAACAAGTTTTTCAATTCTTTGATCTGACCCAACCGGGGGTTGAACTGCTTATGAGACCGATGCTCTAACCACTGGGCCACCGTAGTGCCATTTTAATAATGATTTGAGACTTCTTCAGTCAAAGCAACAGTTTGCATTGATATAATGTCAAGACACATAATTTGCAGTTTATTTTATTCTCTCACAAAACACTTCAACATGAGAGGGTACTATCTATAGCCTCCAGATTCACTACAAAACATGCTCTTGATATCTACATACTGAACATTGCACATACCATGAGAAAATCAATTCTTTTTTTTTCTAAATAAATGTGGACTCAAGTCAAGATGAAGTACGTCGTTTCAATCAATACTGGTGACAAAAACTTCAGGACACAATGGGATTGACTGAAGTGTGTTATAAAGCTATCAATACAATGCTGTTTTCTTGGCTGGTTCATATGAACATCTGTTCCCATAAATCAATTCTAATGTTATCTGTTACAGGCCATCAACCCAAATTCAAGATCAGTCTAAAAAGATCCAAGCAGTGAATCTCTGGTTTTGACCAATACTGTTTTCCATTGTTTAGCTGGAGATCAGCTGATCTCAGCAGTCTTACAGGGGCACAAGGACAACAGAGGATCACTGTATGGGTCAGACAGATTACTTGCTGGTACTCATGATAACAGTCCCTAATATTTAATAACCCTTCACCTAAATGCGCCCCTGTAAAAATGTAATATTTGAATAATGCAAAATCAAGGTTTTGTCGACGTTGTTAGAATTGGTGATGTTCATGGTTGATTTGGGGGGGAGGGGTAGAGATTCTTCTCTCTCATGGTAATTGTAGTAATGCAGAGTGAGAATCTCAGTTCAACGAATCCGCGACATTTCGGCATGCAAATATTGGTGTGATGATATGATTATTCCAGAATCAGCGATAACAGAGCAAGGAAAGAGAATCGTTTGCGAGAAACCAAATACCATATACAGACCTCTTCTCTAAATTTCTTTATATTATCACCTTTCTGTAAAATAAATTAAAGCATGTCATTACAATCATGTCAGAAGTATTAATACAGAAAGTTTTAATGCACATCGAATAAAGGTAATATTCAAACAAAAAATCATCTAAGACCGAAATGAATAATTTTCACTTTTCTATATACATGTATATACATGTAAGAACAAAAATGAATTTTGTTTCTGTATCATGGTTTTATTCTTAGTCACTTCAGAAAGAATCTAGTCTTTGAATTATAAGAAATCTTTAAATAATCTACTTCCAAAGAGTACAAGGAAATTGAAGCATGAAAACAAATTTCTAATATTTATGAGAGATAAAATAGCTAAATCAAGTATAGGATGGGCAGTTTCACCATCAGTAACATTTCCATTATATTATACGTACCTTGCCTATGATACTTCCCACCTCCTGAAATGGAAACAAATGATATCTTTGAGTTTACTGACTGAATTTGCATAATGTACCACTGGGAGTATTAGTTACATTTTAAATAAGCAAATATGTACGTAACGTAATCAATGTCAAACTGTTTGTTACATCTGTGTGCCCCTGAACATTCTCCAATTTCAACCCAAGATGACAATATGATTCCCAGGTTCTGACCAATGTTTGACACCAACAATTCCCAGGTTCTGACTAATATTTGACACCAATAATTCCCAGGTTCTGACCAATGTTTGACACCAATAATTCCCAGGTTCTGACCAATGTTTGACACCAATAATTCCCAGGTTCTGACCAATGTTTGACGCCAATAATTCCCAGGTTCTGACTAATGTTTGACACCAATAATTCCCAGGTTCTGACCAATGTTTGACACCAACAATTCCCAGATTCTGGCCAATGTTTGACACCAATAATTCCCAGGTTCTGACCAATGTTTGACACCAATAATTCCCAGGCTCTGACCAATGTTTGACAACGTAATCAATGTCAAACTGTTTGTTACATCTGTGTGCCCCTGAACATTCTCCAATTTCAACCAAAGATGACAATATGATTCCCAGGTTCTGACCAATGTTTGACACCAACAATTCCCAGGTTCTGACTAATATTTGACACCAATAATTCCCAGGTTCTGACCAATGTTTGACACCAATAATTCCCAGGTTCTGACCAATGTTTGACGCCAATAATTCCCAGGTTCTGACTAATGTTTGACACCAATAATTCCCAGGTTCTGACCAATGTTTGACACCAACAATTCCCAGATTCTGACCAATGTTTGACACCAATAATTCCCAGGTTCTGACCAATGTTTGACACCAATAATTCCCAGGCTCTGACCAATGTTTGACACCAATAATTCCCAGGTTCTGACCAATGTTTGACAGCAATAATTCCCAGGTTCTGACTAATGTTTGACACCAATAATTCCCAGGTTCTGACCAATGTTTGACACCAATAATTCCCAGGTTCTGACTAATGTTTGACACCAATAATTCCCAGGTTCTGACTAATGTTTGACACCAATAATTCCCAGGTTCTGACCAATGTTTGACACCAATAATTCCCAAGTTCTGACCAATGTTTGACAACAATAATTCCCAGGTTCTGACCAATGTTTGACACCAACAATTCCGAGATTCTGACCAATGTTTGACACCAATAATTCCCAGGTTCTGACTAATGTTTGACACCAATAATTCCCAGGTTCTGACCAATGTTTGACACCAACAATTCCCAGATTCTGACCAATGTTTGACACCAATAATTCCCAGGTTCTGACTAATGTTTGACACCAATAATTCCCAGGTTCTGACCAATGTTTGACACCAACAAATCCCAGATTCTGACCAATGTTTGACACCAATAATTCCCAGGTTCTGACCAATGTTTGACACCAATAATTCCCAGGCTCTGACCAATGTTTGACACCAATAATTCCCAGTTTCTGACCAATGTTTGACAGCAATAATTCCCAGGTTCTGACTAATGTTTGACACCAATAATTCCCAGGTTCTGACCAATGTTTGACACCAATAATTCCCAGGTTCTGACTAATGTTTGACACCAATAATTCCCAGGTTCTGACTAATGTTTGACACCAATAATTCCCAGGTTCTGACCAATGTTTGACACCAATAATTCCCAAGTTCTGACCAATGTTTGACACCAATAATTCCCAGGTTCTGACCAATGTTTGACACCAATAATTCCCAGGTTCTGACTAATGTTTGACACCAATAATTCCCAGGTTCTGACTAATGTTTGACACCAATAATTCCCAGGTTCTGACCAATGTTTGACACCAATAATTCCCAAGTTCTGACCAATGTTTGACAACAATAATTCCCAGGTTCTGACTAATGTTTGACACCAATAATTTTCAGGTTCTGACCAATGTTTGACACCAATAATTCCCAGGTTCTGACTAATGTTTGACACCAATAATTCCCAGGTTCTGACTAATGTTTGACACCAATAATTCCCAGGTTCTGACCAATGTTTGACACCAATAATTCCCAAGTTCTGACCAATGTTTGACACCAATAATTCCCAGGTTCTGACTAATGTTTGACACCAATAATTCCCAGGTTCTGACTAATGTTTGACACCAATAATTCCCAGGTTCTGACCAATGTTTGACACCAATAATTCCCAAGTTCTGACCAATGTTTGACAACAATAATTCCCAGGTTCTGACTAATGTTTGACACCAATAATTTCCAGGTTCTGACCAATGTTTGACACCAATAATTCCCAGGTTCTGACTAATGTTTGACACCAATAATTCCCAGGTTATGACCAATGTTTGATAGCAATAATTCCCAGGTTCTGACCAATGTTTGACAGCAATAATTCCCAGGCTCTGACCAATGTTTGACAGCAATAATTCCCAGGTTCTGACCAATGTTTGACACCAATAATTCCCAGGTTCTGACTAATGTTTGACACCAATAATTCCCAGGCTCTGACCAATGTTTGACACCAATAATTCCCAGGTTCTGACCAATGTTTGACAGCAATAATTCCCAGGCTCTGACCAATGTTTGACAGCAATAATTCCCAGGTTCTGACTAATGTTTGACACCAATAATTCCCAGGTTCTGACCAATGTTTGACAGCAATAATTCCCAAGTTCTGACCAATGTTTGACACCAATAATTCCCAGGTTCTGACCAATGTTTGACACCAATAATTCCCAAGTTCTGACCAATGTTTGACACCAATAATTCCCAGGTTCTGACCAATGTTTGACACCAATAATTCCCAGGTTCTGACCAATGTTTGACACCAATAATTTCCAGGTTCTGACCAATGTTTGACAGCAATAATTCCCAGGTTCTGACTAATGTTTGACACCAATAATTCCCAGGTTCTGACCAATGTTTGACACCAATAATTCCCAGGTTCTGACTAATGTTTGACACCAATAATTCCCAGGTTCTGACTAATGTTTGACACCAATAATTCCCAGGTTCTGACCAATGTTTGACACCAATAATTCCCAAGTTCTGACCAATGTTTGACAACAATAATTCCCAGGTTCTGACCAATGTTTGACACCAATAATACCCAGGTTCTGACTAATGTTTGACACCAATAATTCCCAGGTTCTGACCAATGTTTGACACCAATAATTCCCAAGTTCTGACCAATGTTTGACACCAATAATTCCCAGGTTCTGACCAATGTTTGACACCAATAATTCCCAGGTTCTGACTAATGTTTGACACCAATAATTCCCAGGTTCTGACTAATGTTTGACACCAATAATTCCCAGGTTCTGACCAATGTTTGACACCAATAATTCCCAGGTTCTGACCAATGTTTGACACCAATAATTCCCAGGCTCTGACCAATGTTTGACAGCAATAATTTCCAGGTTCTGACCAATGTTTGACACCAATAATTCCCAGGTTCTGACTAATGTTTGACACCAATAATTCCCAGGCTCTGACCAATGTTTGACACCAATAATTCCCAGGTTCTGACCAATGTTTGACACCAATAATTCCCAGGCTCTGACCAATGTTTGACACCAATAATTCCCAGGTTCTGACTAATGTTTGACACCAATAATTCCCAGGTTCTGACCAATGTTTGATACCAATAATTCCCAGGTTCTGACCAATGTTTGACACCAATAATTCCCAGGTTCTGACCAATGTTTGACAGCAATAATTCCCAGGTTCTGACTAATGTTTGACACCAATAATTCCCAGGTTCTGACCAATGTTTGATACCAATAATTCCCAGGTTCTGACCAATGTTTGACACCAATAATTCCCAGGTTCTGACTAATGTTTGACACCAATAATTCCCAGGTTCTGACCAATGTTTGATACCAATAATTCCCAGGTTCTGACCAATGTTTGACACCAATAATTCCCAGGTTCTGACTAATGTTTGAAACCAATAATTCCCAGGTTCTGACCAATGTTTGACACCAAAACTATCTAAATGTGTAGTGAAGTTCGTTTGACTGTAGTGCTATTCCACTGCCCCAATATTGGAGAAGGTCTTAAAAGACTTCAGTTGTGAACATATTTTAATTTCAGAATCACCTGAGTATTCATTGTATCTGAAGTAACATGTTATCAGATCAGTTATCAGATTATATCTTGCTAAATGTTCTGTTCAACAGGACAAAGAATATTGTATGATGAAATAATTGTTCCTGAGCTGCATCCATAGTGATACTGCCAGTGTAGGTATCAGCTTTACTGCTACTTTCCTCTCGTAACTGGTAACAGTGAAGCTCGATGCTTTAATTGGCAGTGACATTCTTCCATGGCCCAAAATGATTTCATCCTGAACATTTGTTGAACCCCAAAATGATTCTGTAAGATATACCTAGTTGATATACATTTAGATAAGTACATGTATGTGCGGCGAATCCCTCTTAGAGCATGAAATGTAAGTCAAACAGAGAACTGAGCCCACCAATAAGTAAGCTTATAAACTGACCCCCCTCTGTAAAGAAATCTGGGGTAGATGTAAGAGTGAAGGCTGTACAATGAGAGAAACCTGATCTATATCCACTGTCTCATCTTGAAGCAATAACATGTAAAGAGCAATAATAGGTACAGAACAGATAGCATTTATTTTGACCTGCAGGCATCTTCACACTACATACCAAGTGTACAGAAAACTTAGACCAACACTAAATGTCCTTGAAGATATAATGGTTTAACCAACAGGCTTGTACACCAAAGGATACACAGAAATGTTTTAAAAAGAAAAATCGAGGAATATTCAATAATTATTTTTCGGAAGTTCACTTGCATATCCTGGATATTCCATTAATATCCTAAGTTACAGGTAATTACAATCTCATGGTCCCAGATTGTATATCTCCTATTGTATATCTCCAGATTGTATATCTCCTATTGTATCTCTCCAGATTGTATATCTCCTATTGTATATCTCCAGATTGTATATCTCCTATTGTATATCTCCAGATTGTATATCTCCTATTGTATATCTCCAGATTGTATATCTCCTACTGTATATCTCTAGATTGTATATCTCCTATTGTATATCTCCAGATTGTATATCTCCTATTGTATATCTCCAGATTGTATATCTCCTATATATCTCCAGATTGTATATCTCCTATTGTATATCTCCAGATTGTATATCTCCTATTGTATATCTCTAGATTGTAGATCTCCTATTGTATATCTCCAGATTGTATATCTCCAGATTGTATATCTCCTATTGTCAGATATACCCTCTGATTGCATTGGGGCTAATAACATGGTGCTCTGCTTATGTAAGCATGGCTCTTGGCCAATCAGTATCATCGGAGCGGAGACGGTTCAGGATGACACTCTAACATGTCCTCTTCTCATATAGCTGAGCAGCTAACTTGTTCCTTTTTTTGTATACGATATACTGGATGAATTTTCCATCTCTGCTGTATGCAGATACATGTATATGTATATCACATGTGTGATAAAAAATTGATAAACAATAGATGCGAATGAGCATCAAGTTTTCAACCCAATGCAGTCAGAGTGTGTTATACACTGACAGTATAAATGTAGGAGGTTATAAACTCGGACAATGAGAGAGGCGGAGGCACCTCAGATCTCATGCAAAATCTGTTTTGGTTTCTTGAGATGGTTCTTCCCCATTTGAGACAAAAATATTTTGATTTCATAACTGACATCTTCCTGGGCACGGTTACATGTACCTAGTTGATATACAGGCAAATGCTATATATACATGTATCTGTAGGTGCAAGTAGAAATCAATGGAGGGACATGTACTCAGCGACCTCTGCTTCAATGTGATCAAAGAGATTCCCTTTGAAAAAAACCTTCTAAATAATCATCCAGCTTTTTGAAGCCCGAGATACAAGAACAGGGCAAAGCTTGCGGTAGGAAAAGATAGAACTCTGGCTTAATCGGGTGATCTGAAGAAAAATATTTCTACAAATGAATCGTCAAATAATTGCATCGATGGAAATGTGTCCTGGAGGGAAGATGCAGGGAGCAACGGATATCGACCTTTTCTGGTGGACCTATTTCAATCTGGAACTCACTCCCTCCATGTACCGAAATAGCTGCAACTCTGTGCCACGTGGCCCAAAGATTAGCTACGTTTACAGACTGTTTATTTTGTGGGAGCTATTGGGCGAGGGAGTGATGTTCTGTGTGAAGACATGTGTCCAGAGAGACAGAAACATGCTGTACAGGGAGTCATGTTCAATAGAATTAACATGCATGTACATTGTCTTCTATTATTCACTGTCATCTTGAGGACAAGGTCTCATTTAGTATAAATATCTCAACATTACAGCCAGCTGGGATATCAATCAATATCTACATTCATTTAGGCATGTCTATAAGGAAAATATCTGGGGACTAGATTTTACCCATGATGACCACACCCAAAGGGGTATACAGACATGCTTGCACCATTTATAACACCGCAAAGGTATAAACAGGCATATTGTGCCATTCTCAGAACAAACGGTACATACGGGACAATATCAATACATACTTGTACCATTTATAACACATCAAAGGTATAAACAGGCATGTTGTGCCATCATCAAAAACAAATGGTACATATGGGACGATATCAGTACATGTACATGCTTGTACCATTTATAACACAAAGGTATAAACAGGCATATTGTGCCATCGTCAGAAACAAATGGTACATATGGGACGATATCAGTACGTGCTTGTACCATTTATAACACATCAAAGGTATAAACAGGCGTGTTTGTGCCATCATCAGAAACAAATGGTACATATGGGACGATATCAGTACGTGCTTGTACCATTTATAACACATCAAAGGTATAAACAAGCATTCTGTGCCATCATCAGAAACAAATGGTACATGTACATATCCATGGGACGATATCAGTACGTGCTTATTCATTGCAAAGGTATAACCAGGCATATTGTGATATCATCAGAACCCAAGGCTACATACGGGACAATATCAGTACATGTACATGCTTGTACCATTTATAACACATCAAAGGTATAAACAGGCATACTGTGATATCATCAGAACCCAAGGCTACATACGGGACAATATCAGTACATGTACGTGCTTGTACCATTTATAACACATCAAAGGTATAAACAGGCATATTGTGATATCATCAGAACCCAAGGCTACATACGGGACAATATCAGTACATGTACATGCTTGTACCATTTATAACACATCAAAGGTATAAACAGGCATATTGTGCCATCGTCAGGACCAAAGAGTAGATATGGGATGATCAAGATGATATCAGTACATGCTTGTACCATTTATAACACCTCAAACGTATAACCAGGCATACTGGATGATCGTCAGAACCAAAGGCTACATATGCATGATATCAGTACATACATGTAGGTACTATGGGACTATTAGAAGTAGGAAATACCTATTCAAAATTTTTTTTTCTATATGTTTTAGAGATTTTAACAGAATAATTCATCCATGATCCATGGCTGGTCCAAACTGCAACCAATCTGGGGCATGTCATCCTTCGGCATGCTTTACATATGGTAATTCCTCTAATAAATCGATCATCGGAAGTGATATTTAAGGTGGTAAAACAGAGGGGTGATCGATTTATTACAATCAAGTAAAGTGACAAATTCCCGAAAGTCTGACAATGATCGAAGTTATTGGTATCAGAGAATGAACCAGGAAGGGTCCAGTTCCCAACACCGCAATTGTTTCAACAGCTGATTTATTGATCAAGAATGGTCACCAGATCCAGTTTGTGATGTCTTCAGTGGTACACGAGTGAAAATTTGTTCTTCACTGCAAGGTTTTCTACTGCCAGCACCATGCCAGTTGCGGTAACAGTCGAGAACCTTCTTCTACTCATTCGTCAACATGTGATACCTAGGTTCCCGATCTAGTTGATCGGCTTCGCGATGAATGTCCGTTGGTTGAAATTTACCTCGGAATTTCCGTATTTTCTGCCCATCTTCAATAGTCTCAAAGCAGACAGTTCTGTCCTCTATCATGTGTCTATATAGCACAGTGAATCTGAGCACCTGACAAATAAGTGTTCTCACATCAAATAGAATAATTTGGAGAACTTCTTCGGGGTTCATAGGAATTTTAAACTCTGCTTCCTCTTTTGTAAATTTGCACAATGTTTATTTTTCTAATTCAAGAAATGTCTTAAATAAGTAAAAAGTGGGAGCCACACAAGAAATTATTTCTTACGAAATTAAGAAAATGTAAGAAGAATTAAGAAAATGTAAGACATAATTTCCTGAGGGGCTCCCACTTTTTACTTATTCAAGACTTTTCTTAAATAAGAAAAATAAACATTTCTGCAAATTCATAACAAACAAGCAGAGTTTTAAATTGTTAAGAACAGCCAAACAGTTCTCAAAACTATTCCGTTTGATGTGAAAAAACTTATTTGTCAGGCACTCGAATTTCTTCTGCTATTAAAGGACAGAACTGTGATTTCTTGTTTAAGAATTATTAAGAAAATTAAACTCATTCGAGCAAAAATCAAAGAAATTTGTTACAGCGTTACAATAGTAAAACTTGACGACTATGAATCCCTGGTCAACATGTGTGTATGTGATAACATTTTCATTACAAACGGATCTACTAAAATCTGGGATGATTGAATTATTACAACTTCTGATTGTATTTTCTCCAAAAATGGTAGGTGATCGATCTCTGTGAGGGTAATCAGTTTATTACGGGAATTACCGTATTTATCTAAATTCTCACTCAGTATTGAGATGGTTAGGTCAAATATATTATTGACCTGAAGTGTTGAGATGTTGGCTCAGAAAAGTTTCATACTAGGATATACTGGAGAACAGAGATTCAAAACAGGTCATTTTTGACCACCTGGCAGTAGAGCATATGCATCCCTGAGACATCACCATATAATAGAGAACCTTTGCAGAGATATATTGCATATATTGATATTTGTATGTTGCATTTGACGTACAAAGAAATTAAACTAGAAGTATCAAATAGAGACAAGGATACCGTCCACCTGTAAGGAATTAATAAGGACTATCGGTAAAAAAATCGATCACATTGGAAAGGGAAAACCCAGCATCGCCAGACCAATAGACTGACCCATCAATACAAATCCTTCATTGCCATGATGATGCAACAACATAACCAAACATTCATCTACAGCCTTGCCTAACACTTCTCTGGTAAAGATATTTCAACAAGATACAAAGCTCATTAGAAACACAGCATCTGTGATATATAACCGAATCTACCTCTGACATGCTGTTTCCTAAACTCATTTCAGCATTTATTTGGCCCTATCCTTCCAAATTGCGACTGAATTTGCCTGCAGGATACATTTGATGCTGTAAAGGTCAGCTCTGACATCTATTTGTCTATTCCCCACATGAAACCGTATATCATCATCTTCTCCATAGTGTACCATCCTGCTAAGGTAAACTGGTCTGGTCTCCAGTCAAATACAGCTACATATATGTAGGCTGAATGCCTGGTGGGTATACTAGGATTCCAGTTATCAGCCAGGAGGAACTCCTGCTCCTACATGTATGTATCTTAATAGAGATCCGAGAGATGCTAGTAGATATTGGATGATGGGAGCAGATTATCATAAAGATGTCATCAGATAAGATGGAAATGTCATAAAATCTCTGGAGAATCTGTCAATCACTGACATGTGTTAATTCAAGTCTTTAGTTCATATTTACAAGGATTACAAATACATGTCTGTGAGCGATTTGATTCCTCAATCACAATGTATGTACACAAATCATGGGAGGATGTGAAAATTAAGGCTATGTTA
This sequence comes from Hanleya hanleyi, assembly GCA_036873755.1. NCBI lineage: Eukaryota > Metazoa > Mollusca > Polyplacophora > Lepidopleurida > Hanleyidae > Hanleya > Hanleya hanleyi. The sequence goes on from JAVTVY010029978.1 coordinate 85,545, forward strand.
AGAAGTGATCTACCAGTTGAGATATTGGATGGAAATATTTAGTCTCTTTGATCTTTGAAAGACTGAAAAAGGAAAAGATACCATTATGTGGATATTAATATTTAGAATGAAGTTTCACAATCCAATTTCTGCATCTATATGCAACACAAAGCAAACACTTTTCTGAAGAGTAAAGCCTACTAAAGGAAGCAGATTTACTATACCCAAGAAAATCAGATTTACTGGACACCAAAAAATCCTGATTAATGAATACTATGAAGAAAGCAGATTTACTGGACACTAAAAAATCCTGATTTACTGAATACTATGAAGAAAGCAGATTTACTGGACACTAAAAAATCCTGATTTACTGAATACTATGAAGAAAGCAGATTTACTGGACACTAAACAATCCTGATTTACTGAATACTATGAAGAAAGCAGATTTACTGGACACTAAAAAATCCTGATTTACTGAATACTATGAAGAAAGCAGATTTACTGGACACTAAAAAATCCTGATTTACTGAATACTATGAAGAAAGCAGATTTACTGGACACTAAAAAATCCTGATTTACTGAATACTATGAAGAAAGCAGAATTTACTGGACATAAAAAATCCTGATTTACTGAATACTATGAAGAAAGCAAATTTACTGGACACTAAAAAATCCTGATTTACTGAATACTATGAAGAAAGCAGATTTTACTGAACATAAAAAATCCTGATTTACTGAAAACTATGAAGAAAGCAGATTTACTGGACACTAAAAAATCCTGATTTACTGAACACTACAAAGAAAGCAGATTTACTGGACACTAAAAAATCCTGATTTACTGAATACTACGAAGAAAGCAGATTTACTGGACACTAAAGAATGCAAACTTATTTAAAACTAAAGGAATCAGAATTACTGTACACTAAAGGATGGAGATCCAACGACCACATCTGCAAAAATTTTGTCTTAAATGGTGCTTCCCCTTTATTGTATATTATTCGGAGCTTTCCATTGCGAGAGATGAAGAAGAAATATTTTGCAGTAGCGGGTAACCAAGACTATGTACTGAGGTACCTTTGATGGAATAAATTTAACATATGTATGCTACTATACACTATATGGTTCATTGGAGAACCACCAATTATTATTGGTTCAATCACATCTGAGATAGAAACTAGATCTTAGTTACCACCCATGCAGATCGGAGTGACACCAATACCATCAGGAAGTAGACATTTTGACGGGGAGTTGTGTCATCTCTAAACAAATTACTCTAACCACCTTTTTGGTGAGCATACAAGATAAATAACCAGTCTGAGCATCTACATCTATGTGGTAGGGAGGGGATAACTCTGAACTGTCAGCTAAACAAGCATGTTCGCATTCCCTAACTTTACCAAAATATTATTTCGTCACCTTCAGACCATCTTGGAGTCTGTGATTCTACTTAGACATAATACTGTACATCACTGAGACGACTCGGGGAGAAGTATCATCGAAAAGAAATGGGGGAAAAATGGAAGATGTAGATATGAATGGAAGGAGAAGATGTAGAGAAAACATGGTGGATGGATCTGCCATAAAGAGAACTGTGATCAAGGTGTGATTTCTCAGAACAGAAATGTTATATTTTCTGCCTGCGTTTCAAGAAGCATACTGAGCAGAAGCAGAGCATTCTGCAAACAAAAACTTTTCTGTTATCACTCAAATACACTCAGGCCAGGTATCAAATTCAAGATGTCTGTTTATCCACTGCATGTCAGGCTTTTCAACAACAGCTAATTTTCCCAATGAGATGTGCCATCACTTCTTGGTGTTCCTGGCCTTCGAGTAGATTTAACTCTGCTTACAGAATGAAATGTTCCGTGGCCAGGGGCACACACCAGGTTAGGGGCACACACCAGGTTAAAAGCCTGCAATCCATGGAATAGTTATCCTTTTTGAATTTCAACATGTATAAAAGTAAACTTTTTATTTTGTAAATTTATAAAATTCTGCAAATTTCAGTAGGGGTTAAATACACAGGGTGTGTACATGTATGTCTATCTTCAGAAAATACTGATTAAAATGAAGTGCTTAACAGAAAAATCCTAGTGGACATATAAGTTGGGTTGGCCTGAATATCAAACTTTTATCCCATTTTTTTTTTAAACTATATATCATGCATGAATCTATCAGGACCATTGATTAGTGTTAAGAGCACAAATATATGCAAGTATGTATTAGATATGAGGAAACTAAAGGAATTCAACATTGAAGTAAGATATCCGCAGATATGAGCGCCGCATGATATAAAAATAACCTGTCAGCCTTCAATTCTGGAACCATTGTTGATGGCCGGACAATAGGCTCTCAACACCAGTTCTCCGTCAAATTTCCTCTCCATTCCGTCATTGCCGCGAGTCTTGGTGTATTATATGTCCTGATGAAATATTAGTTAGGAAATGAGCACAAAAACATATATAGGCTCTTCATAGGGCCACCATTAAAAGGACTTGGCTATGTCATTAACTAGCCTTTGCCATTTGCCGCTGTATTGATTTCTACATGGACTCAACTTTCTCCCTGATTCAGCCTTTATGCTCCAGCAATCTTTCAGGGACATAAAATACGTTATGAGAAAAATCCCACAAAACACCTGAGTTGTTGGGTTTTTAATCACCGATCAACCGGCCTCTACTGTTCCTCTATTCTTTTCCTCGTGTGTTCCTTCCAGCATCGCTTTTGGTTGTGTTGGTCGCGGGGATCTGAAATCTCAAGAGGCTCGACTGAATGGGCAACAATTATTTATTTCTTGTTGTCAACAGCCTTCTAATGGCCTCGTAGATGACCAGGGTGTGATACACAATTTCTCAGGAGCAAATGATTTTTCTGCGGAATCCATTGATCGTTATTGATCTGTCATCGGCTCACTAACAGAATGTTTCATGGTCAATGCATTCTCCACCATGGCACTTTAAAGTAGAGGCAGCTAGGATACCTTCCCTTGATACTCTCCCTTCAGAGTCTTTATCAAACATAACAATGCCACACCTGATTAACTGTGTAGAAAATCAATTTGATACATTCAGGTGTTGGTCTGGAGGTGTATCGATACTAACTCCTTGAAGGACAACCAATGAATACATGTAACACAATTATACTATATTGCTATAACATAGATACATGTGCTTTTCACACGTAAGATGACCTCTGACAGTCTGGCAGCTATTCGGACACAAGCCATTGAAACAAATCGAGAACTTCGATTAATGTATAAATATTGTGAATTGAATTGCACAAGGAAATGATTTTACCAATTTGAATGGTGTGAAAAACGAAAAAAAATAAAAAAAATATTAGAATAATTGAACCAAGAAAACCAGAAGTCAGAAATCAATTCCATGTATACTTTGAGGAAACAACCAAAAACATTTATGTATCATACATGTAGCATCACAGTACCTTTCTTAACTGAAAGTTGATTTGATATCAAAGATCCCAAAGTTACCACTGAATCTAGTTAAACACTCAGCCAATTTCAAATGTGAAATTACATTTTGTGATGAGAATTTGATCTTCGCAATCCTGATTTTTTTCAACCTAATACAATGGCGATGATTGTAACTTTAGACAGAATATAGCTGGGAGTACTGGTTACTGTTGCTAAGGTGAAAATCGTGCAAGTTCAACTTAATGTGGGGAGAAATTAAGCAGCAAGGAATGGTAAAGGAGCTTTATTATTATCCCAGGGATAACGGAGCCGTAATAATGGTGCTTAGTTATTCTGGTCAATGACTGATGTCAATCACTCATACACACCCTATCCTCAATTATAGCCAGTCCAAATCAGTTCCGATACAGGAAGTCCCAGAATGGCTGCCCAGATCCTGCCAGTATGGGAGAGCTTGCCTGAGGTAATAGCTCTCATTGCCATTCAAATCCTATATATGACATTCATGTTCCAGATCAGTCAACAATGCACCAAAATGGAAGCAAATATTGGAATGTTACTATTACATGAGAATGTTAAATTATCAATATTACAATAAATGTTGCAAAAACCCTACCAGCAACACCACAAGTAGATTATCACATTAAACCAGCAACACCACAAGTAGTTTATCACATTATACCAACAACACCACAAGTAGTTTATCACATTGCAGTGAAAAAATGTGAGAAGAATTATTTTACTGCTCTCCTCTAGGGATTTTTATTGTGAATGTGACAGTATGTACCTCTGTATTGTGAATGTGAAAGTATGTACCTCTGATTTAACTAAGTAATCAGAAACTGATGGATCTCAGTGAGCAGTGTTTGGTCTCCTCAAATTTAATGACTAGACCCGATTTACGTACCACTCCAGGACACTGGGTGCAAATTTTATGTAATTTTCATACATGTATGTTGTTTGAAACATATAAGAATGTGTTCTCTGCTATGGTACCACCATGTTTTGATGCAGGTCAGCAAGTATGATTTAATGTCACTTTCAACAAATCTTTCAGTCATACATGTATCTCGACGTTGGGGTCCTATTCCTTTTCACACCCAGGAACCCCATGGGTAGGATCATATTCCCTTTACACCCAGAACCCTCCAGGTGGGGTCCTGTTCCTTTTCACACCCAGGAACCCCATGGGTGCCTCAGTCGCCTCTAATACAAAAAGCTGTCTAAGGAGCCGAGACCCTTATATTCTTATCATGACCTGGGGACTGTGCCAGGTCAATCCCTGGGGACTGTGCCAGGTCAATCCCTGGGGACTGTGCCAGGTCAATCCCTGGGGACTGTGCCAGGTCAATCCCTGGGGACTGTGCCAGGTCAATCCCTGGGGACTGTGCCAGGTCAATCCCTGGGGACTGTGCCAGGTCAATCCCTGGGGACTGTGCCAGGTCAATCCCTGGGGACTGTGCCAGGCTCAATCCTGGGGACTGTGCCAGGTCAATCCCTGGGGACTGTGCCAGGTCAATCCCTGGGACTGTGTGTGCCAGGTCAATCCCTGGGGACTGTGCCAGGTCAATCCCTGGGGACTGTGCCAGGTCAATCCCTGGGACTGTGCCAGGTCAATCCCTGGGGACTGTGCCAGGTCAATCCCTGGGACTGTGCCAGGTCAATGGGGACTGTGCCAGGTCAATCCCTGGGGACTGTGCCAGGTCAATCCCTGGGGACTGTGCCAGGTCAATCCCTGGGGACTGTGCCAGGTCAATCCCTGGGGACTGTGCCAGGTCAATCCCTGGGGACTGTGCCAGGTCAATCCCTGGGGACTGTGCCAGGTCAATCCCTGGGGACTGTGCCAGGTCAATCCCAGGTGGTTTAACACATCCATCATCAGTACTGGACTTTTACAAAAACTTCTAACATTGGCTGGATGGTTTTCAAATTGTCATCACAGACCAATGAGTCTGCCAGATTTCTTTTTAAAAATCTTAATTGATCAATCAATCGCTTTAAACTGGAAGATGCAGGAGGAGTTTCTTTGACAATCCATACCAAACCTTCATGTGGATATATGTATGCAAAAAATATGGCTAATTACTTGCAAGGAAACCATGTTTTGTTTGATCTCTCTTTTCCTAGTATAATTTTTACATTGCCAGTGTTAAAAGCAATATTATCCATATCTATAACTGCAACCCACATGTATAATGTCCTTAGATAGTACAGAAGTAACCTACATGTATCTCCAGTGCCAAGTCTTTAGTGTGGAAGGCTTCATCAGTAAATGGCCATCTATCAATGGCTCACTTGATGAATGAGCCTCAGGGCTGGACGTGTGAACTTAGGTTTCTGGTCCAGGGAGGAAATGGGTCTGGGACCCACACCCTACATGATTGGTGAAGGTACATTTATTACAACACGACAGACATAGGTTTGTCATCAGCTATAATTGTACATAGTAGCAATATCCCCGGCGAGTATCAAAAGAGCACACAGGTGAAAATTTTTGCCGAGTATGTTTTACAGGCATATCCTTTTATGGAATCTGCTACAGTCAATTTGTTACCATAGGAACCCAGCCTGTGTCGGATAATTTCTTAAACACAGCCAGCAAATCACAGCTATTTAATAAATATTTCACTCAATGATTTCTGACATTTGGTGCACTCTGATGATTGATCGACTGGGGTTGGTTAACAGTAATTACCAAGATCAGAACTCACACAACCCGACTTGAAATCTATACGCTCCAAATTCCACATTAGTAAGTCAGATATGGTCCTTTGGAATTTCCAATTGAAAGCAGGTCATTTGTATTAAGCAAGAAGCTTGGCAGTTATAACATTGCTGATGCCAGGGAACCCATCATTTTTCCAAATGTGCTACATCGGGAACCCTTGGTCTCGCACTGCACCATCTGGTAAAATTTTAAACTCTGATGTAATGATTTCCCAGTTATCTCCCCTTAAGTTCCTACCCTTTATTTTGAAGTCGACCAATGAACACAGCTTTTAGATAATTCATGGTTTTGGCCTCTGCAGTACATGTAAACACATAAAATGTATCACACATTCTCATTAGTTTTCAATACCTTTTTTTGGACCACCGCTGATATCAACAACCTTAGCTTGTCTAGCCGACAATTAGCTGTGAAATGTATGAGCGCCCAAAATAAATACAAAAAATCAATTCAAAATTTTTCAATTCTTCCTGGAAAAAGTGATGAAATGTACGAGATTGTACAATAGAGGCAATGACTTCAGAACTCCTTCAAAACACCAAAATAGTCCAGGTAAACCGGAGGATTTAGGATTTACCTGGACATAGCTGTGAAAATATATGTATTGAACCTGGCAGCAGCCAATGTGACAATACCACAGGTACAATTGGGACAATGTCCAGCTATCCCGATAGCAGCAGGGCTAGCCATTGTTACAATGTCAAAGCAAGCATTGATCACTGGGACAAATTGTAGAATCTGACAGACTTCGTACATGTATACACAAATTATCTTCTCAACCTCACAAAGCTTAAAATATAAAAGGAATTACTACTTTACATAGTCAAGATTCAAAATGATATACATAGTGCTGGTAGCATATTTCATTATGTTATTACAAATATCCATATTAACTGCTAGAATAAGGGGTCAAGTGGTTAGTGTGCTGCTAACAGCTGCAGAAATGATAGTGTTGCGAAAATAATAGAATTAAAAAAAACCCCAACGAAATGGAATATGAATTCTCTGAAATAGAAGTACGCACAAATCATTTGGGTGTAATTATTGGGTTTTTCATGTGGTTATTAAATATCAATAACAATTTTCATCTCATCAATATAATATCTGGACAATTCTATATGCCCAAACAGGCTAATTTATTTACCAATATTGGGGTTATTGTTGCATGTGGTAAAATTTGAGTCCGTATTTGCAAAAAACCCCCATGCATGAACAGATAATCTGCACAGAGATGTATGTGCTAAATCAGTTCGCAATATTTGATGGCCATTAGGAATTGACCATTGCCTTCTCCTGAATCTCATTGCATTGATCATCTCAGGATATTGTTATAATGAAAAAAACAAAAAACAAAAACAAAAATAGTGAAATTTGTCTCACCAACTTGTTTTTCAAGATATCTATCTTTGCAACGTTTTCCTCCTTTACACATTTCAAGTTTGTTTGTTAAATTTTTCTAACATTCGTTCAATGTCAGGGCATGAAATGTTTTTTTCAGTCCACCTGTCACATGTGACAGGTAAGGTTTTTTTCTACCTGTCCCACCCAAAACTTACTTGTACACAATTTTGTCAAAATTTCCATATGCTGATCGAATTATGTTTAAACGATGAACGCACCGGGATGTTTTGATGAGAAAACTATCTATTGTAGTCCTGAGGATTTTATTTTTAATGCCCACTCACCAAATTTCTGATTTCTTGAGTTTTAAAATGTTTTTATTACCTCATGTAGTAAGAACACAGAATGACAAATAATTCATTAATTAGTTTTGATAATTGCTAGGCAAATGATAAATAATTACTCTCCCTGGTCAAATGATAAATAACCTATTACCAAAAAAAAACCAAACCAAAAAAACCTCGCACAATCTAGCTTTCCCCAGTAGCCTACCATTCATTTTCATTTCTAATTTGTTTTTTGAAATGTCACTATGAGGCACGATGACGGAAGCACAAATATGTATAAAGTTATTAGCATTTTGTGTTCATGGAATATACCAGTGAACGTACGGTGATTGAGAAGCACAACACAACCAACCTCATGTCTGGTTAGTGTCGCCCCTGTCAGGCTATTAGAATACATTCTCTAGATCAGCTTCACGTTTGTAATGTTTAAAAAAAAAATTAATGATATGGTAACATTGGAATTCTTTAGCAGTAGACCGAATGGAATTTGTTTCAGTAAACTTGAGCACATTTTCCTAAGTCAGCTTTCCTGCCGCAATGCGTACAGTTTGACAGACATCCGTCGATAACCTTCTTTTACTCGTTTGTCTGACATCTGAGCGTGGGTTCCCGATCTGTTCACTGTGACCTTTGATCTGAAGAATATCCGTGACTTGAAATATACCTCGGCGGCTGCCGATCTCCAATGGTCTCTCCAACAGTGTAAGCAAATCTGGAGCGTTGAGGTCTGATCAAACGTCGACGCTTGCCGAAGCATAACGAGGCTAAATTTATTTTTAGCTCTAAAGCATGGCATGCTCTCAGCAGAAGTTGAGACATCGTTTAACAACAACAACAAAAGTTGTTCTTGCTTCGGGCGTTAGTAAAGATCAACGCCTATGAATCCCTGCAATGTTTCACCTGTCGCATGCGACAGTCATTTATTTTTTTTACCTGTCGCACATAAATACTACCTGTCATCGACAGGTGGACACCCGAACATTTCGCGCCCTGAATGTAAATTGTAATTTTGTTACACTTCTCCAAAGTTATTAAAAATTGTTACACTGACAAAGATTTTAACTACACCTTTTCAACAATGTTACCATTTGAGACCTTTACATTTTGGGGGAATTTTTCTATTACACATCATTTCTAAACATGATTTAACATCACTTTGAATCACGATGTTTGGTTCCTATTCCTTTTCATATCCAGAAACCACACAGGTAGGGTCAGTTCCTTTTAACACCCAGGACCCCATGGAAGGGGTCCTATTCATTTTCACACTCCGGAACCCCATACTAGTCTATATATATATATGCTTCAAGCTCTACCAGAAAGGTAAAAAGACCTAGTAGCATTATTCATCCGACGCTGCCTTTGTAGTATCTGTTTCAGTATACAGTTACTAACTTTCTGCTAAAGTTTGTACATTTTAATTAGTCACCGTAACATAGGGTGATTTTGAGTGCCGGGGTGACTTTGAACACTTGTGACTGACTACATTCAGAATGTCTCTTCTTGTTATTTTGCAGATGCCATCCAAAAGCGGTGGTGTAAGTAACCAGCTGGGGTCTGACTTCTGGTTCTTCCCTCATTTGTTTAGGCCTATTAAAAATAATCCTGTGTTTCCGGTAACCCGACCTACCTGGTGTGATCATTGCCGACCTGAAAGTTTTTTCAACAAATAAAAAAATAAAAATGCAAAAACACCGACCAACCTCGGTGATTTTCACCAAAATCTTGCTCTCAACATTTTATTTTGCGAACCCTTCGCTTCCTTCAAGGGGACGTAACTCACCGAACCGCAGGTTTGCACTTCCCGCTCTCCGTACAGTGATGTTCTAGACATAAATATGTATTCAGAGCAACGTTAGCGACTCTAATGGACCTCTGCAACGGAGAATATTGCACTCTGCGGAGCGGATATCACAAAATGACCGGGACAATTTTATCCGTGTCTGCAGAGAAATGTAAATTCCACCGCTGTTCGCCGTAGATAAGTTTACTGTTACGCTGCGGCGAGCCATTCAAATGGCTCTCGTCTTTCTGTACGAAATATGCGACGAGCTTGCCTTTGCTTCTGTCAATGCGTGTACAGCGATGTACCATTCTGAAATCGCTTTTTTTCAAATTTACCATGCATGAAACTTGATAAAAACCATACATATATTGTTTGCTAAGCCCGACTTGATTTCCTGGATGTAAACTTGATATTCTGTCTCAGAATAACGAAGTCGGGAGGAAGAAATAAAAAGGAAAAATATAAAAACGCCAACGAAGATTTCCATAAAACGTTGTCGAGAAGCCGCCCAGAAAATATAAAATACTCACAGAAAACCCCTTCAAAATATATTATTCTTTGGTATAGTTGAAGTACAGAAGCTCAGTTTATATTTTCAAAGTGCGGGTTTCGATGAAATCCGCTAAACAAACTTTATTTTCAAATTTTTGTTGAGTTTCTGCGCCACGTAATTTCGTCGCGATGAGATAAAATGGCGTCTCCCTCAGATAATGAGCACTTCGATGTAGGTCACGTTACCACGCTTGTCCAATCAAGGTAACCGATATCGGGTCAGTTAGCGTTACTAGAGAAACGTGGAAACACCCCTTGCAGTTTCTCGATGTTATCGTTCGAAATCAAGCCTTCAATCAGGAACTACAAGGAATTCCCTTTCCAACGAGACGAAACTTCGGTAGAAAGGCAGCTGAAAAATTCAGATTTTTCGCTGTAATTCCTCATAATTCGCCATTTTCGACCGCAATTCTACCAAAATACTGTAGTCTCTTCAAATAAATTTTATTTACGCTGACAACATCGTCGATTTTGCTAGAAGTTATTTGTTTAATAGCACAAATGGATATAAAACCTGATGTCCATCTGAAAGTGTTTTGCTTTGTCTTCAAACTCCTTTGTCCATCTAGAGAAGAAATACTGAAGTGTAAAGTCTGATATCTATTCTTCAGCAGCTGTCCATCAACAATTGAGTAGATTCAAGACCTGCATGTTTATTCCAGCGTGTCGACTCTGATATAAGGAATTCTAATATCTAGAGATGTTATCCAGATTTCACGAAGTTATAAAAAAAACTGTTAAATGTTTGCGATTGGAAAGAAAATATGTAGGCTTCAAGGTGGAGTAGCAACAAACCTAAACTGGAATCTCTAATACAAACTGCGATAAATTCTCTAAATCAACGACTTCCAATTCCATATCACTAACTGCAGTTCTGTCTTGACGAATGTCTGGTGAAGCTGGATTCAGTTGATGTGAGCTGTGATACTCCATTCCGATCCATTCTGTATATCACACACAAATCCCAAAAATAACAAAGCCATTTTTTTGTATTTAAGGCATTTATTTTTACACAAGTTTGGTTAGTATATTGAATAAGTATGATGGATATTCAGTACATCTTTGAAATATTTTGATTGGGCAAAGAAAAGAAAAAAGCAAAAAAAAAAAAAAAGCAAAAAAAAAAACAAAACCCCTACCTACCTACCTGGATTTTTTTTCAGCCGTTACCAGAAACACAGAATTATTTTTCATAGGCCTTAGCTCATGAACGATACTTTTATGCAGTTTTTGGTTGTCAGAAAAATCTGAGTAACCCACCCGAAAGGCAGGGACTGACAATCTGATAATCATATTCTGGGTCAAGTGAGATGTTGCGAACATCAAGCATTGCGTTTTATTGGCTTAATTCTTTTCTTTTACTTCAGGTGGATGAAAAATGTGTGTGGGGTGACTTTTAACACCTAAAATTTGAGCATTCTGAATTGTTATTATATTTTTTTTGGTACCGGTATTGTGTTATTGTCAAGTTGGACAAGCACTTTTAAGAATGACAGAACAGAAGGGTTTGAAATAGATAACGTTAACTTTTCAGTGCAAAATTGCCAAAATGCAGTCAAGTTATGTGATCGGTAACCAATTAACACTTAAAAGTTGATTTTATAGTTGAAATCTGCTTGTTTTGTGGAATAAAACAGCAGAAATTGTGTGTGCTATTTTTTAATATGAAGCTGCGCATCTGAAAACCCGTCGGCACTGGGCGCCAGCCATTCATAATGTATTCAATTTGAACCAAGATGTCAGAAACACCAAGCAGTCAAGTCAGAAATATACAGATTATCCAAAATTTTGCAATTAGAAATGGCCCCTAAGGTTTTCTGTCCAATCAGAGAAACCAGTATTCATTACATAAATGATGCATCGATGATGTATACCAAATTTTACATCGAGCATTTGAATGGTATCAGAGATAGAGATCATTAATGATTTTGTATAAATTAAAGATGGCCGCCCATCCTTCCCACCACTCAGAGGAACTGATGTGGTTATTCATTGCAAGTCTCTTTATACATCGAAGCTGTATACCAAGTTTCGTATAGAACACTGAAATGGTATCGGAGATATACATCATTAAAGATTTTGCACAAGTTAAAGATGGCCGACGAGATATCCGTGGGATCAGAGAAACCAGATCTGTCATTCATCATAAATCTCTTGATGCATCGATGATGTATACAAATTTTACATCGAGCATTTGAATGGTATCAGATATAGAGATTAATGATTTCGCATAAATTAAAGATGGTCGCCCATCCATCCCGCCACTCAGAGGAACTGATGTGGTTATTCATTGCAAGTCTCTTAATACATCGATGCTGTATACCAAGTTTCGTATAGAACACTGAAATGGTATCGGAGATATACATCATTAAAGATTTTGCATAAATTGAAAATGGCCATCAAAGTTTCCAACCAATCGGGACCAGATTCAATAGGGTTCTGGGTCACGAGCATATGGATCTGAACTGCAAGTTTGGTGTGCCTAGGGTAAGTCATTCTAAAGATACATGTATCTTGGTAACGAGAAAGGTGTGACGGAGGGACAGACGAACGGACGTACATGACAACGACAATACCCTTCGGCCAAATTTTAGCCGAGGGGTAAAAACCCAAAGTCACACCTTTATGAGTAAGGCTTTGAATATCCCCTCCAAATGGGGAGGTGTTCAAAGTCACCCCAACCATGAGGTGACTTTGAACATGTGAAAATCAAAACAAATAAGTACCAAGCTCTGATCTGATGATCGCCAATCTTCTACTCTTGAAAGGCCAAATACCAGGAGGGATCATTTTAAAATCATAATATCAAACATCTTGAAAATTTAAATATAACAGTTGTTGTGTTCAAAGTCATTCCAGTTTACGGCACGTAAAATATGCCTGAACTCTACAAAATGACCACCATTACTCCATGATAATGAATACTCACAGACAAGAGCCACTGTCATTGAATCAAGTTGTTTTTCATGATTTTTCATCAACTTTGATGCAACCTATTCATGATATGACTCCAAATTTGAGACTTCGACTGATCGATGTGTTGTTTTGTTTTTTCTCCATGTCACGGCATAGTTCATGTTGCACTTTGCTCTGGCCACGCTGTCGCTGTGTGCATTTGTCTGTGCAAGCATACTTGATGACTGGTCCCATTGTCGACATTCTGAGTATTTCTTATTCATTTTATGCCTGTGTTGATCTTCTTTCCTGTAATAATCTGGTCATCATAAGGCCTAATAATAAACAAATCCTTTCCAAATTTTTAGGTCTAGCTTGCTTTTCTTTGGTGCATAAACCTGGTGTAGTTTGGGTAGGCCTACATGTTGCGCACTAATATCAATATTTTCACTGCTTGAGACGTCATTTGTCATATCATCAGTGATGATATATTTTTTGTAGTCTGCATAACCAATCATATACCTGGTTTACTTCTGTACACTACAGTTCTAACCAATAATATACCTGGTTTACTTCTGTAGACGGCAGTTCTAACCAATCATATACATGTACCTAGTTTACTACTGTAGTTTACAGTTCTACCCAATCATACACCTGGTTTTGTAATCTCCAGTTCTAACCAATCATATCTCCACATCTTGAATTTCAAACAAGGATTAACCCACCCTACACGATAGTATGTTCGTATAACACTATACACCAACAACTGTCGAAAGAGCCCTAATTTTATAATACTACCGGCTGAGCTGCCATGGATGGGCAATTCAAGTAATAATGACAGGAAATCACCGGGGAGGGAATGCGATCACCAATCCAAGCCAGACAATGTGAGGAAGTAGTGGTCGTCTCGAATTGCAACAAAAATTATTGGTTATTTTCTAACCGGAACAGAATTACGGTTCTAAACCTAGCTCGATTGAACGTCATAGAAATCGTGAGTAGTGTATACTTTTATAACAAAATCGATTCGTCGACCCAACAAGTGATGCACAGTTGGCTACACATGTGGTTAAATTACACCAGCAACCATGTCAATGTAATTGTGCCAAGGTCAGAATTAAAGCACCATACTTTTTATCCAGACTGTTGTACACCAATCATCCTATACTTTGACATTGTGACTGTCTTTGATCTTTGATGGCATAGCTTATTCATTTAATCCACAGAAACGCTGCAACTCGATCGCGACAATGAGCTGTATTCAGCTTGAATGCAGAAATGCATCACTGGAGGAAATCACAAGAGTTATACAGGTAGAGCAGAAGCAAAGAGACATATGATATCAAATGATGTGCTCAGATCTTCAAGGAAAACTACAACATACAATGCTGTGAATTATCTTTCCATATGCTCTAATCAGGTTGTAAAAGATACAAGTTTATCATGAAGACAGTTTCCTACTTTAGGAGAAGTAGGGGAATCATTCATTGATTTTCAGCCTCTACTTAAAACACATTATAATTACACATTTGGGGCAGCGGAAGTCGGGAGCAGAGGAGTGTGTGTGTGGGTTTTTTTTGAGGGGGTGCAGGCGGTCATAAAAGAAGAGTAGATTTTAAGATTTGTCTGGGTTGGTTGAGACGTCCCCCTCCTACTGCTGATATACATGTAAAATAAATGCAAATTCAGATCGTGGACAATATCCCAGTAAATGGGGAGAATTTCATATGGTAAGTTAATATTGAGATTGCTCGGTATAAAATCTACCTACAGGAATGTCATGATCCCAGAAAAAAAACAAGAGAATGAGTGAAGGGAGTGAATTCTTCACCAGAGACACAAGATAGAGGAAAGAATGAAGAGCTATTGGTCTGTTAGTGGGTCTATTAATGCTCTATCCCTGTACATAGTACAGTACCGTATGGACAGGGACGATCAATACAATTGTTTGAATGTAGAGATGGTTGTTGTCGTTGTCTACATGTTGAAGCCACAGGTGATATTGATCTGCCCCGTGCTCCCAGGGAGGGAACCGGGGCAGTAGTCATCCGAGAAAATAGCATGAAGTCAAACCTCACCAGGGGAAGGGAGAGACAGCTGGTACTAATCTTACCTCCCCTGCAGAAGAGGGCCCGTCCTAGCGGACACATGCTGCTGATGCGCCCAAGGAGATCTTCAGAAATAACTCGACAGACGTCTTCGTAATATTGAAATAGCAGTAAAAGATTGGCACTAGATCTTTTAATACGTGGATGATGAATGTACATTCCACGGGCATCCGTCTTGAAGACAGTGCTTCTTGTAACAAACCAAAGCTAACACAGCACAATCTTGGCTGAATATCCAGGATTATCCTAGCATCAAGCTGGAATCCATTTTGTGGACAATCTCAAGGGCTGGCCATGATCCTGGATTACCCCATTGGTTTAATCCAGAGGTCCTGTATCCTGGCTATCCAGGATTATTGTACATGGTCCGATACTCCATACACTTTCAAATGGGACAGTCCAATTCTTGTAATTGGATATCATATCTAATCGACGGGATGATCCAGGAAATTTGAGGATTATCTCTCTTCACTATATCCAGCTTTATCCTGATTAATGGAAGTAAATCTGGATTGCTTTTCCGGACAATTCAAAGGAATCCATTTCCAGACCCAACTACATGTACATAATACAGAATCCAGTATACGTATATTCTGTACATAGAACTCAGAGAATATATTCTTATATTAGTTCAGTGTTACCATAGGGTAGAGTTTAATTTAAGTCGATCAGATTCACAGACCTGTGCATTCAATGTAACACAATGGTAGAGTGTACTCAAGTCAATTTATCAGAATGAAAAATTGATGAAATATGATATAAAATTAGGAGATGATTTATTAGAGTGATCCAATATAATTGAGTGAGTGAATAGAATTTAACGTCGCTTTCAGCTATATCATGACGAACCAACTAAGCACCACCCAGACCAGTTGTGTTCCTGCTACCGGGTACTTCAAAGAAGAAGTGAGTGAATAGAATTTAATGTCGCTTTCAACAATATTTCAGCTATATAACGATGAACCAACTAAAGCACCACCCAGCCCAGTTGTATTCTTGCTACTTCAAAGAAGAAATCTTTGAAGCAGCATGGAACCAGACACCCTCCATCCACCCTATAAAAAATGAGGACAGCATACAAGACAGACAGGATGCTTACATGGTGCAATAAAGACAAGTGATATTACAGAGCTAGACATCACATTATCAAGTTCCTGTTGCTTCTCAGCAAAATGCATTGAAGCAACAGGAACCTGAACCCACCCGACCACCCGCTGATCCAATATAAGCCATGTATATTTGGAGATGACTGAATGATTATATATACTTGGTTAAATTGAAAAACAGAAGTGTGTACCATATTTAAATACCAACAATTCCATATTACAATGTCAGTTCCTTTTCATGTTCCCTTTAAAGTTTCTATTTCTCCAACTTCTATACATGTACAAGAATGAACCACACAAGAAATATTACTGTATTTAATTGTGCCTGCTGCCGGGACCGCACCTACACAGCCCTAGCTTCCAGATTTTTCCCCACAGCCATCACGATATCTCTACACAATATATAATTGCAAAGTTGATAATTGATGATAATTTCAGCAGCAGAAAATTATGTAGTGTCTATGAAGACAGCTCATTGTCTCTATATCACACATCAATTGGTGTGTTAATCTGATCACTAATTAATATGCATATTCCCTGCCAAGTATTGGAATACAATGAAGTGACATGTGTTGCTTCACCACAGCCTTCTATTCACAGCTTTCCTATCCTCTTAACACAGCCATGCTCTATACCAACACAAGCCTTTGTAAGGAAGTCACAAATACACAGCTGTCACCTGGAGATAAAGCCTTAACCCTTATCCTACAAGATTATCTCTATAACACCCATCACAACATTCCAAATCTATGAAGCCAGAGAAGTGACATTCACATTCAAGGCATTCACTTAACAAGTCATTAAAGTTTTTGCAACATATGTGAAAAATTTTTACTGCTCGTGCTACATTGGTTCTTTGAAAAAAGTTCTGAAATCTGATAATACAGGACATTTACATTTCCGAATTCAAGATCTACAAAATGTGCAAATACCAGTATATAGCTCTGGGATGATGAAAAATGATTCAAACACAATCATAAACAGTGAATTACATTTTCTCCCCCCAACCCCCCCCACCCCACCCCGCTCCCTTCCCAATCTTCAGAGAAATCTGAATGATGAATCCAGGTGTAACATTTGGTCAAAATCTGGGTCAAGTAATAAAGATAATTAGGCAACAGGTGTTCATTCCAATGTGTAATTCTTTAATTAATTAGTTGATGCACAGAAAATCATATGCTTCATGCCAACAATTGTGAACAGAAAGCTTTTACATAATGTGCGAGTTGTAGAATTTGCCAATGTTGGTTAATTAGCGAGTTGACTGAATAGTTTTGGAAAGTTTCATGTGAAATTTTGTTAATTCCCTTGAATTTGCTAAAATGAAATATAAATTATAGAATTGAAATTGAATGGCCAAAATACAGCAACAAATGCAAGAAATTGATGAGAATATCCAATACCAATTTAAAGTAAGGTAAGAAATAAAGTATCAAAGAGGTATTTTACAAGTGATGTGCACATGTACATGAATACTGAATCTACCAGGTTACAAAGGTACATGTATTTTTCACCACATTTTTGCAGAAGAAATTACTTAAGCTATTTTTCTTTTGATGAAGTTTAGTTTCCGCATTTATGTTAGATCAAATTTAATTTAACTTTGAAAAAATCTCACAGGGTGACCGGTAGTTTTTTTTTATTAACTACATGTAGTTAATCTATATTTTCTCATTAACACCATGGCATACATCTATGTCAAATTGGTGGAAAAATTAAGTTATTACCACAATTATTTTTCCATGCGACTGCTTTGGAAATCTAATAAAAGATTCTTTGTCGATCGCTCAAAAACAAAACAGAAAGGCAGTTGAAGACAGTGCCTGATGTGACATGATATTTGATGACTTTCCAAACGACATAGCATTTCGAATTATATGAGGAAGAAATGATTGTTCCTACCTTTCCCTGCATAATCATCCTCACTGTTAATGAAGGATTCTGGGGAGACTGTTGATGGTTGTTGATATGGTTCTCGTTCTGTACTACCATGTTGGCTTTGTCCATTGCCATGACGGTGCAGCCAGGCACCAGTAACGGGGCTTCAGCTGTGATCCCTGTGCTTCCAGCCTCCTGAGAGATCACTCTTGGACCTGAGATACCAAAGAAAGGAGGAGAAGGTAAACACTGCAGTCCAACACCCTATGATGAGGGAGGTTTATTACATGTAGGCTAGAAGGATTGGTTGACGACACCCAGTGTACTGATGCTGGGTGAAGAACACATGTGCACTACACACATACGTACATGCACAGAGAGAGAAGTTCTCGAGCCAGTAGACAACCGTTAATGAAAGATAAGTCGACTACATGTATTCTGTCCCTGGTGTCTTAAAGATGAGATGGATGGAGGCAGTGGTGTGAGCTCCCACGGCTTGACACTATACAACAGTCTGGTCTATCTGCTCTGGTCTGATAACTCTCTCCCTACTGAACACCTAACATCATGTGCATGTGTGCATCGTTGTGAAGGACTAAGCCGCTCTCTCGTTGATCTGCCGTACAAGAACAGCCCGGTGAGTCTGGACAGCCCTGCCCCTGTAGCTCATATTGGTAATCAATGGAATGAATAAATCTGTTCCCTATTAAATACGTTCACATTTACATCACGCTCAGCCCGGCAGCATACTGTCAGCTCGATCGGGTAGGCTGCTATAGTTGATTATTACCGCCCAAACTGATCAATGCCCATTAGAATAACAAAGCACTTAGCGTCAGAGATCGGCACATGGTGCAGTGTCCGGCTAGCTGTAAAGGTGTGGATGGTAAAGTGGACTCCCCTTATGCCGTCAGTCAGCCAGTTCAGGTGATATAATGAACTATAATGGGACAGAAAAGTGCAATTTCACACACACCAACCACAAAATCCCCGAGTATAAGAGGCAATGTATTGATGTATTATTTCCGGAGACTATGGCTGGCATATTAAAGGGAAAGCTGAAAGAGATCTGCAGTTGAAGACTACTGCATGCAGGTCCGGTGCCTATGAGGCTATGTCTGAGCCTATGAGGCTATGTCTCTCTGTAACGGCTTGACTGCTAATGAACCAATGGACTTATTAATTTCTGGCAGGGCTTGGATTTCACCACGGATCTCTTGGTTACCAGAAATATATATTAAGAAATGCATGACCATACAAAGCTAATGTCATCAAGCAGATCTGTCAATCGAAGCCTCATTGCTGTATTTCATGTCTATGTTGTATACGTGCCGTTGTTTGTGTAATTTTGAACCATGAAGAAGAGGACATTCCGAGTAGATAGAACGTGTGTCCAATCCTATTGCTTCATATGCGACAATAAAATATGTTTAAAACAATCAAAGCCAGTCAAACTTGGGAAGAGCCATCAGTCATTGGTCATCTCTCTGACCACACTGGTGAATGTAACAATACAGATATATTTACTGCCACAGTCTGCCGTGTCCAAACTACTACAATGAATTTCAAGGGTTTCTTTTCTCTTTCACTCTCTAATCATTCAAATTACATGTACGCACAAATTACATTATGCACAAATTGTACTCTGCTGGCGCACCCAGATCACAGCACAGAATATTCCAAAAATGCACTTGAAATAAACTGAAGGAAACTTTATTAGTTGCCTCAATTCACAGTTGCATGTATAATCCCAAAATATGTTTGATAATAAAAAGTTTTTTTAACTAAGAATCAAGCAAAAATGAAATCGGTCACTTCTAAAAGTATAATAATTTTGCAGAGTTGTGTGAAACACGTTAAACTAAAATATGCAAATGAACAATGCCATATATATGTCTACCCCTGTAGATACAATGAACAAATTATCTTGTGTGTTTTCTACTCCATTAAGGAACTCATTTGGAATATTTATGATATTATTCCCTGGTAACAGTTGAGCTGGATACCTGCTGGGGGAGCTTGGAAAATACCCACATTTTTATATAAAGGTGGGGCAATCTATCAATCAAACTGGCGGCATGAAGTGGCTACAATCGACACGAAAATCAATTTTATCACCTCTTCCTATACCTGGGGGAATACTGAAAACTGGATTGCGACGAGACTTCTGATTCAATTACAGAGCTCCCCTCTGAACATCGTCACAGGAATACTGCAATGTATCCGTGGCATACAATTCTCAACAACAGGTTCTACTACTGTTGGCACTTGGACCATGGATGGTATATACTGCCTTGATCTCTGGACAATTCTTGGTCATCAACAGTAAATTGCCTCAATGTAAAGCCCAACAAGTGTTCCGTCAGTGAAGCCCATGAAGACCACAACTTGCAGTCACAAAAGAATGGCGTGTACACGTCTATAGCTTCTGAAAGCTCCAGACTATTCGACCGACAATGACTGGATGCAAATAATATTCTAGAATAGAAATAAAGAAAAATTAAACCTTCTTTGACAATTCGCCATGCCAGTTATTCTTACCTTATTCATTTGTCCTTGGACAATGGGAGAGAACAGAATCAATCTTACAAAAGCTGATCACATCAGAACGACTTATCAATCAGTGCCGAGCGAAATCCGATTAAGGATTGTCCGGATGGCAGGAATTGAACAGGGAAGGAATTAATCCTAACGAGATAAATGTAAACCTGAGATTAACACAATGGGCCTATCTAACTATACATACACAGATACTAGTACATGAGAGACTCCATCAGGACTCCATTGTCTTACATCCACAAAAGTAACATTTTCACTCAATCAAATTATTAACCTATACATAGGGACTTCACATTGTTTCTACATGTATCAAATTATTGTGTCGAGTCGAATGAGCCATAGCAAAATAAAGATTTTTTGTTTGTTTAATACATGTACCTGGAAAATTAACCTACAGACATAACAGATTACTGCTTTTCTCTTCCTCTCCTCTTTCCGATGAAATAATATGGGTGATAAACCATGGTAAACAATGACACATTGTAGTTTTGTCAATTCTACTGGACTTGTGCTATATCCCTGCTCAACTTGTATTGGGCACAAATGAGCAAAATGTGAGGTACAGGAATCCAATACTTGTACATGTAGCTGTTGTGCATATGTTGTTTGGGTTGTCCAGCTTTTGGTCCTGCCATGAGAATTGTTTACACACTCCAAACTGATCATTACACTCAGCATCAATGTTTAACAAATTTAGGGTTTTTCTTTTTCATATTCATTTCTTTTGGCGAAAACCCTCCAGAGTTGCACAAATGACCCTTTTCCCATTCACCTACAAATTCCAAGATGATCATTTTTTTCCCCCTAAAATAAGAGCCTAATCAGTACTATGGACTTTGTCAGTAAAACAAAATCTAGGAATCTTTTTAGTTCCATCAGTTGCTGGTCATCAGTCAGACCTTAAATGTTGACCTCTAAATTGATACCGGACATCGTTTTCCAATAATGCATCCACTCCCAAAAGTGTAATTTTCTTGGATTCACAATTATCATCCCCAAAGGCCTTTTTCACCTTGTAGGTTACTTGTTTGCTATATTCCTGATTATCATCCCCAAAGGCCTTTCCACCTCAGTAGGTTACTTGTTTGCTATATTCCTGATTACATGTATCATCCCCAAAGGCCTTTCCACCTCAGTAGGTTACTTGTTTGCTATATTCCTGATTATCATCCCCAAGGGCCTTTCCACCAGAGTAGGTTACTTGTTTGCTATATTCCTGATTATCATCCCCAAGGGCCTTTCCACCTCAGTAGGTTAATTGTTTGCTATATTCCTGATTATCATCCCCAAGGGCCTTTCCACCTCAGTAGGTTACTTGTTCGCTATATTCCTGATTATCATCCCCAAGGGCCTTTCCGCCAGAGTAGGTTACTTGTTTGCTATTTTCTTGGTTATCATCCCCAAGGGCCTTTCCACCTCAGTAGGTTAATTGTTTGCTATATTCCTGATTATAATCCCCAAAGGCCTTTCCTCTGTAAGATGAACTCGGCAAATTCAGTACAATTTCAACATTTTGATCAGTTCCATATATCCATCTAGATTAAAAGGCACAATTCAAATAATCCAAACAAGATAAAATTATTTACCAATTCCTGTTAGACTTGAACTTTCTCGTTATTCATATAACTGAAGATAAAATAAATGATAAACTATATAAGAATGTATCAGATACATGTAAGATGCTAGAATTCCATATGTTGTGTAATGAACATTTTCTCTTTATGTTCGGAGCTTGGAGCGAGCAATCTGCCAACACTCTATCTAGTCAATAATTAATATGTTACAAGCTGTTAGAGCAGTTCTTTATCATGTAGTTCTGTTATACAGCATTTCTCAGCACATCAATTAACAATGCTATCAAGGGCTATACATGTATCTGCCAGGCAACATTGTCTGAAGGAGCTCATCAGGTGCTACGCTTAGTAATAGCAAGTCCTTGTTCTACAGAGGGAAGCAAAGAACATGATAATCGTTTCTTTGATATTTAATATTGGCATGAGTGAGAGTCAGAAGCATCTCCCACAACACTACAAAAAGGAGAGTAATGTATTGAGCTCTGTCTCAAATTAAATGTCATTCTTATACAGTACATTAACAAGGATATCATTGCTATCAAATCTTCCATGAATCAATTGTGCATCATGCATCAATGCAAGCGACAATAATCGGCTCTATATTTAGTGTTTTCCAAAGATGAAATTAATTTTACCTGGAATAAGGCAGAAAATCCAATATTTTCCATTACTGTCTTGTCAGAAGATTCATTTTTACCCAAAAGTTATTCAGAAAACCCCATTTTGATGGGGAGGGGGTTCAATCCCCAAATGACAAGCTCAATATCCACGAAGAAGCTCATCAAAATTGTGTCTATGAATTCCTGCTACATGTGGGTATGAACAAATAACATTATGTAAAACCAATATAAAGTTTAGGAATATGTACGACAATGTTTTAGGCCATTCTTAACTTCAATAAATTTTGTATGAGTATACAAGTGGAATGCGTATATTTTCCAGTTATGCGAAGAAATATGTGAGAATGAACTAGTGTGACCGTATGAGTGGAGGTAGATTTTACATACAGACAATAATGTGACAGATGGTCAACTTAACAATTCAACCATTCGTGATCATCTTACAAGTTCTAATTAGGAATACATAGTTACACTATCAGTTTACATGAGGGCGCTGAGTCAATCTTTAACTGGGAATTGATGGATTGAAAGTGCACTAAATGATCTATAATGAATATGAAACATTTTTTCAACAGTATACAGATCCATACATGTATGCAGGGTGAGCTGGGGTGAGGCAAGGCAGGGAGGGAGGGGGGGGGGGGGTGGCCCAACGATCAGAGCCTGCTCAGCATTACCTTGATAATGCTAATGGTTGATAATGCTAATCATTGCTAGAAAGTGTGAGAAAAGAACGTTGGATATGAGTAGTTTAGGATGAGTTTGCTACATGTAGCTGACCAGATACACTTCAATACAAGCACCTATATGTAAAAATGAACCAGCATGGCAAATGTGGTGTCTTGTGTATTCCATTTCAGTCCTCTTCGTCATGTGTGTTTATCAGTTACAATGTCACTGGAATCATTTTACATCTACTATCCATTAACAGAAATGCTGTTTGGTCAAATATCCCATTTTGCTCAATTTGGACTATCTACTTCCCTATTTTTCCTCCATCTCCCATATAATTTTTTCAATCTTGCCAGTCCAAATTTGAAATTGACAGGTGGATGGGTCTCTGGCTAACACAATGTTATCAGAACTTCATTGCCAATAAACCGATCAAAATGCATTTCCCTGATGAAACCTGAATTAAACAGCGAGTACATGTATACATTCGTAATGTAATATTGGGATGGAAATTGGAAGCAAGAAGGCCATATCTAACATCTTACTGTTTTAAAAAAATCTGAGGGATCATAAAACATTCCAAAGTATCCTACTTTCCTAAACCCTTAAGAACTAGCTCATAAAAGTCCACATTCCCGCTGTTCCCAAGATGTTTTTCCATTGGCAAAATCAAAATCGAACAGTTACCATTGCTAGGATCTGACAGGATGTTTTTATGTAGCTGAGCTACCATGGGTGCCACGTTGCCAACCAGAAAATATTGCCACATTCAACTTTGACTTTTCTCTGAAGCTCCCCCTGCTGTGACAATCTGAATTTAACATTCTCCCTAATATTCTCCAACACTGCAACCACAGGCCTAACAGAGGGCAGCACAGTAGGTTTCCTGGAGACAATCTGATTACCGAGACAAATAAACCTGTACAGTTGGCCTTGAGAGACATGGGTGGAGCGCATGTGCCCAATTCTCAGAAAGATCTCAAAGTGAGGCAAATATGAGGAATATGATTGCTTTGTCAGTAGTAATTGAATCTAACATCTACAAGTACATGTATCTGTAATTTTTTTATATGTGTATGATAGTGTAAATGAGCACATAAATGTACTTTTCTATCAGATGTAATTATTCAGGGCCTGAATCATACAGATGGCCAAGCATCGTGTGCTGATTCTAAGCTGAATCACTGCTGCTCTCACTGTACAGTTGTTGGAACACATGCTGGAAAATGTGCAGAATAGTGATGAAACTAAACACCATAAGTTAGGTTTTGCCTCCAGCAACTCTAGAGGAGTTGATTTATTGGTACTAATCTGGACTAATTGATCACCTCCATATTGGTCTTTCAATCCAATGAGGATGGGGGGGGGGGAGGAGTGACCCACAGATGATAATATCACACTAATTATCTGATTAAACCTAAATTGCTATACATAATCCATGTTAGTCCAATTCCAAACTTATTGCCAGATCAAGTCACAATCAGGGTGTGGCATATTAGTTGAAGGGTTAAAGAACTGTTCAATGGAGAATTGTGGCCAATAGTTATTCGAAGAGAAAATATACGACGACACGGACTCTTGAAAATTCTTCACCCCGCTTTCCTGATATAATTATTAGACAAAGGTTGGTGCACCGGGTGCAATGGAGGCTCGACTCCCGCCATAATGATATGGTTCGTTCTCTGTCTTTCTTTCCTATGTTTACAGTACGGGTAAGGGGAATATATTTAATCAGTGATAACTGAACTATTTTCGACTTGAAACTGCAAAAAAGTATCATCAAAGTAATTAATGGCCCTTTCTTGTAATAGTGAGATCATTTGATGCATATTCACTATACTTACATCAGTTATTAAAAATATGCCCCATCCTGTAGAAATAGGCAATGAGAGAAGAAGTATAAACCACAAATTTATGTCAGGGCTTCTGTGTCAATGAATAGGGAAAAAACCTTTGTCTAAGAATAAGGAAAAGTCCATTACATGTATAAAGGCACAATGACAGGATTCAGCTTCTGCGTGATCTGTACAGTCTCAACCATGGAATAACTCTTACTAAGGAGAACATGATTTACTGCACTTCTATGACAGAATCAGACTTTCTATATAAATGACAAGAAGAAGGCTCCTCCATATGTTCTACATGTAGTTCACACATGGTTTCATTTACATGTATTCTTTAATTTTTATGTTTACATTTGACAGAATGTGACAGAATCTTTTAAAACACCAAAGCTATGTATTTTTACATGTCAACAATGGTGATTGTTCTGTGTCAACTTATTCAAGTCCAATTCTCAACTGGGATTAAGTCCATCTATTAAATGTGCTGGTCAAGCGATCAATCATTTCATCAGGTTTTTCACACACAGCATATGTTGCGTGTAGGGATATCAATCTCCATTGTAACTTAGAGCATATGTCAATAAATCAATCAATGAACCTATCATCAAATATCGTTCTTTATCTTCTGATCTTATACTAACTCAGGTACACGTATATCCAGATTCCTATTCGGGGAGCAGGAGTCCCCCATAATGCATTGCACTGGACAGGATCCGGTCAAGTTCACAAGACGAGAAAAATTTAAATACTATTGTTGTTGCTTTGACACATATCTCCTCTGAAAATATATTCCATGTAGTATGCGTACACATTAAAATACTAACGAACACCGACTTCACGGGAAAGGACGCGACTGCGAGAGTGTTGAAAACTGGGGTGTGCATAAACCCAGAACCGGAACCTGTCCAGCGAGAGCGGAATGAGTTTTGCAACGTCTGCTCGGCGAATAGTTCTTTCTATATGGGCAAGTTTTCCTTGACAATTTTTCCTTGCCAAATCTGGATAAGAGAAGTGTCCATGTAGATGATCGAGCAACAAGTTTTCCTTATCTCAGGGCCATTACCTTGTTCACTCATCAAGAAAAGTGTAGCACAACCAGCTTTTGAACAAGTGGGAATTGACGAGAAAAAGTTGCCACTTTTTTTTTCTACACGAGCAATTTTTCCTCGTCATGAAGAAATTGTCAAGGAAAACTTGCCCCTGTAGAATGAGCTTTATTCCCATAAAACCTGTCAATTCACAAAGAAATGATTAAGGAGGGATGTAGAGTGAAAACATGTCAACTATCCAGATGCGTGTACTGGAAAAGAAAAGAATTAGAACACTAATGGAATATAGGGTACTACATGTAGTGTCCATGAACATACATGTACCAGGTATGTACTACATACTGTAAGTGGTTTATTTTTCTAGAATATGTAATTTCTAAGCCATTAGTTAGCGAGTGCCATAGATTAGTTCTGTTCTTCACTTCATTAAAGTTTGTTCATATGAATTTGATAAAAATGCATTTCCTGTGATTACATTAATAGATAATTTACCAAATTTTTTCAGAATCACAGAATGCTAATTTTCTTATAAATTTGGTAGTATTATTTCAGCCAGAATTAAATCCACCTAGATTTTTTTTCCAATGCTGTTCAGCTTGGCTGCAGAATTTAGTTATCACAGTTTAGTTATATGTATACTGTAAATTTAGCTTGCACAAAACCAGCAAATCCTAGTAAATTGCAGGGTGAGTGAGTAAGTAGGATTTAACGTTGTTTTCAACTATGTTTCAGTCATATCATGACAGTACCTACATATATATGTACCAGGACACGAGAGTGCCCACAGTTCCTTTTATCTTTGGCAATGATCAGCCCAGCCAGTACAGCATGAGGTCCCCCATCCAAGTATTGATCGGACTAAATGTTGCTCAACTTGGGTGATCTGATGAGAACTGGTGTGCCCGATGTGATACGCTGTAAAAGGTTCACTAGTCACCTCAATGCAAATTAAAACTGGAGCAACAAATAGCTCAGTGACTAAATTGAATTTTTTCATGGATAATCCAAACTCTATACAGGAACACATACACTGGTAAATTACCTCCCCCTGTTGTGACATGTTGAGGATTATCTAACTGTCAGTCGCTGATCTTCTCTCACCTAAAGATTTAGTCGTAATTCCCCAGGAGGATTTACATTCGGACTCGATGGCCTTCAATTACACTAACATCTCCATACAACTATCATGTACACTAACATCTCCATACAACTATCATGTACACTAACATCTCCATACAACTATCTCAGAATCACAAGTACAACTGACCAAGGAGTCCACATCAATTTGATTTCCTTGTAACAATTTATAATCGGTACATTTATAAGTTTCAGAATGTGCCACCTATCTGATTTATTTCCAGAAATGGAAATTCATCTGTTAATATAAGAACAATCTGTTGAGTTTTTTTTTACCAGTTATCAGTAGCCAACATTCAACATGTTCAATTTGACATCTGAAATTCGTACTTTGTTGAATTCGGCTTGAAAATGGTGGTTGTTACGAAGTGAGGCTTCAACTGGAAAGTTTTCAGGCTGATTTCTCGTTTGGATTTATTATCGGGGCATCTCTGTGGACTGTAAATGTTACACTGGTGGGTAAGCTAAGGATTAATTGCGGGCCATTTCCAAAGAGTGTAACATGAACATGTTAAATTTCAGTGTACACTGTGCATTTGTGACCAGTGAGTGCATATCTTCCTTTCACAGCATTAGACAGGACACTCTATATATGTTAAAGGTAGTATAAAACAGTTTTTTACCAAAGAAAATTTAAAGTGAGAACCCTCAACATTTAACATCATACATGTAATTGCAGGCAAATCCTACATGTAACTGGAATCTTTCACACTAGCATTAACACAGGAACTGCCATATATTTTATCTTCCAAACACACATCTTGATTATCAGCTCTGATTGTTTTAAGGTAAAGGATCAGTTCACGTGCTGGCATTTTTATTAGATGATGTGAAACGTCAACTTGTAAATATCCCATTATCTGCTGGCTAAGCAATCACAGTGTTGGCTCGATCAAAACCTAAAGCGGTGGAAATTTCCCATTTGTTTTCCTCGCATAATGCAAACGTGGTCGGAGTAAAGACGCGAGAGAAAGATTGAGACAGGCTGCAAAGATGATGTCCCTTATAAATCTGCTGGGTTATAAAGTCTGGTAGCAGACCTCATTTGTTCATTGACAATCGGATCGCCGGTTCGTCCTGCTGATCTAGAGCCGTTATTGATGTTCCAACCAAATATGGGAGACTGTCCCCGACCAAGACTTGGTCCAGATCGGTGAAAAGGAAATTCCTGCCCTGACACAAAGCTGTTAAAGAGGAGATAGATAGAGGGCAGGTTGACAAGGAGACCATTTATCACCAGGCTCCAGCTTAACTATATGGTTATAGGAAAGCGTAGAAGCATAAACCACATCAGTCATCGCTAAATTCTTTTCCGATTTGTTTCTCTCAAAACAGAGCTCATCTTGACAGTAGGACAGTAAGGGAGTCCTACAAAGCTTGTAATATCCCTGGGTTCAAGGCCATTCTCTTAAATAAGAAGTATTTTCTTTTCGACAAAGTTTGATGTGATAATGTTCAGTCTGTAACATATGCAGAGCACTGCCTAAATGTACCAGATTTTTTGACAGTTTCAAGTATCTGCAATTTGGTACAAAGATGGCAAGAACAAGTATGCATGTGTGTGCCACTCTCAGAGTTTGTTCTAAGACTAAGGCATAGAGAATAAGTAAAATGTCCAAGATCTGTAAAACATCAAGGGAGTCTGGGTGGACCTAAACAAATACACATGTCTATTCAGACTTCTTTCACCATCCTGATCTTAACAAACAAGGACCAAACTTACATTGTACCTATACATGTATCTCTATGCTCACAGAGATTTGGTTTACACGTTTGAATTTCAGTGTTAGAGAACTTCCCACACAAATAAATCTATAATTAACACTGTAATGTGTTGACACCAAACTCCCACTGAGAAATCATTTCTTGTCAAATCATTTCTATTTTTCCACCTGTACAGTGACACGTACAGACTCTCATCACGGAGCTGTTATACTATCATAGATCAAAGCTGTCCGAATCGCTCTTCCTAATCGTATTTCACATACACTGTAACAAGTACATCTGTTTGAAACACTACGATTTCATTCCCTCTTGTGTAATGTCTTCGTGTATCTCAATCGAATCATTTGATAATGAAAGATTCAAATGAAAAAAATTCAGCGACTTGTAATTTTTCTACTGGCGGCCATCCTGGTAGCAATCTATTAGGATGAACACGGAACTGTTGAGTGACATTGAACGTGATGAAGAAGGTGGGGAAAAAGAAATCCATTGAATGGCATGGGGAGAACACTTATAACAGCACCTGCAGTGAAGAAAAATAAGCAAGAGGAATATCTGTACTGTGTCAAATCTCTGATGTGTCATCGAGGTAACACGGTGAGGAATCGGTCCCAGAAAAAAGGGGGAGAAGGATGATCTAGTCCTGTCATCGCTTTACGTGTACTCGAGATGATTGTTATTGATGGAGATGCCAAATGTGAACTGACGGCTCTTTCGTCTTTCTTCACTAAATATCAGGATGCCCCATGCTCTCTCCAAGGATCATCCCATCTACTTGTTCTCATGTAGAAGCAACTGACAATTAGGCAATGTCTCGACATGAATTCTCAAGAGTCATGACATACAATTAGATTCCTTCCAGTTCCAGACAAAAATGAGATCAGCTCATAGTTAATAATAATACATTCAGGTGTTGATTCTATATATTAAATTTTGTACATATACACCCAATTACTATATACATGCCAACAGTTATTATTATAAGTTTTAAATGTTTTTTCATCATAATTCCCATTATCGGCATTAATGCAGTTTTCACCCGATGATTTTGTGATTGGTTAAGCCTGGTGCACACGAGAGCTATCCCCCGAGCTAACAGCCTCAATTGCTTGTTGTATCAGGGGATAGCTCTAAGTGCCGGCAGTTTTTGGTAAGGTAGACTTGTTGCATAACTACCTCATGCAGCCCTCACAATTAGGACAACTCTCCCCAGCAAAAATCAACTGGCATCAGAGTAACTCCAATTTAACACCTTATTAATAATGGCTGAGGTGAATGGATTATGCCTCAGCATTTACCACGGCAACTGCTGAATGCTGTGGCTAATTGTGAGGGTTGTCATGAGGAGAAATCATAACCATGTGCGGCAAATGTAAGGTAACAGCTCAGTCGTTTGTTTGACCGGCCAATGAAACTCATTTTATATTCACGCGATTTGTACGCATGTCTGTTCAAGATGGCCATTTTAAAGCGAGCCTGGTCGCATGAGCTTGAAGAAGGTGTTTCGTGGGAACACATACTTTTACCCACACAAGTGTGTATTTTCTGCTACGCTGTTTTACAATTCAGATTTTATCAAAATAAATATTGGGACTGGCAGTATGCAGTGAACTACCATACACGTGTACAAGTATGTAATTGTGTTTCTTCCACTTATTATCATCATAGTTTTTGTAATCTTGTACAGTCCTCGTCTGTGTTATCATCATCATAGTTTTTGTAATCTTGTACAGTTCTCGTCTGTGTTATTATCATCATAGTTTTTGTAATCTTGTACAGTTCTCGTCTGTGTTATCATCATCATAGTTTTTGTAATCTTGTACAGTTCTCGTCTGTGTTATTATCATCATAGTTTTTGTAATCTTGTACAGTTCTCGCCTGTGTTATTATCATCATAGTTTTTGTAATCTTGTACAGTTCTCGTCTGTGTTATTATCATCATAGTTTTTGTAATCTTGTACAGTTCTCGTCTGTGTCATTATCATCATAGTTTTTGTAATCTTGTACAGTTCTCGTCTGTGTTATTATCATCATAGTTTTTGTAATCTTGTACAGTTCTCGTCTGTGTTATTATCATCATAGTTTTTGTAATCTTGTACAGTTCTCGTCTGTGTCATTATCATCATAGTTTTTGTAATCTTGTACAGTTCTCGTCTGTGTTATTATCATCATAGTTTTTGTAATCTTGTACAGTTCTCGTCTGTGTTATTATCATCATAGTTTTTGTAATCTTGTACAGTTCTCGTCTGTGTTATTATCATCATAGTTTTTGTAATCTTGTACAGTTCTCGTCTGTGTTATTATCATCATAGTTTTTGTAATCTTGTACAGTTCGCGTGTGTTATTATCATCATAGTTTTTGTAATCTTGTACAGTTCTCGTCTGTGTTATTATCATCATAGTTTTTGTAATCTTGTACAGTTCTCGTCTGTGTTATTATCATCATAGTTTTTGTAATCTTGTACAGTTCTCGTCTGTGTTATTATCATCATAGTTTTTGTAATCTTGTACAGTCCTCGTCTGTGTTATTATCATCATAGTTTTTGTAATCTTGTACAGTTCTCGTCTGTGTTATTATCATCATAGTTTTTGTAATCTTGTACAGTTCTCGTCTGTGTTATTATCATCATAGTTTTTGTAATCTTGTACAGTTCTCGTCTGTGTATTATCATCATAGTTTTTGTAATCTTGTACAGTCCTCGTCTGTGTATTATCATCATAGTTTTTGTAATCTTGTACAGTTCTCGTCTGTGTCATCATAGTTTTTGTAATCTTGTACAGTTCTCGTCTGTGTCATCATAGTTTTTGTAATCTTGTACAGTCCTCGTCTGTGTATTATCATCATAGTTTTTGTAATCTTGTACAGTTCTCGTCTGTGTTATTATCATCATAGTTTTTGTAATCTTGTACAGTTCTCGTCTGTGTTATTATCATCATAGTTTTTGTAATCTTGTACAGTCCTCGTCTGTGTCATTATCATCATAGTTTTTGTAATCTTGTACAGTTCTCGTCTGTGTTATTATCATCATAGTTTTTGTAATCTTGTACAGTCCTCGTCTGTGTTATTATCATCATAGTTTTTGTAATCTTGTACAGTTCTCGTCTGTGTTATTATCATCATAGTTTTTGTAATCTTGTACAGTTCTCGTCTGTGTCATTATCATCATAGTTTTTGTAATCTTGTACAGTTCTCGTCTGTGTTATTATCATCATAGTTTTTGTAATCTTGTACAGTTCTCGTCTGTCATGTGTCATTATCATCATAGTTTTTGTAATCTTGTACAGTCCTCGTCTGTGTTATTATCATCATAGTTTTTGTAATCTTGTACAGTTCTCGTCTGTGTTATTATCATCATAGTTTTTGTAATCTTGTACAGTTCTCGCCTGTGTTATTATCATAGTTTTTGTAATCTTGTACAGTCCTCGTCTGTGTTATTATCATCATAGTTTTTGTAATCTTGTACAGTTCTCGTCTGTTATTATCATCATAGTTTTTGTATTCTTGTACAGTCCTCGTCTGTGTTATTATCATCATAGTTTTTGTAATCTTGTACAGTCCTCGTCTGTTATTATCATCATAGTTTTTGTAATCTTGTACAGTCCTCGTCTGTGTTATTATCATCATAGTTTTTGTAATCTTGTACAGTCCTCGTCTGTTATTATCATCATAGTTTTTGTAATCTTGTACAGTCCTCGTCTGTGTTATTATCATCATAGTTTTTGTAATCTTGTACAGTTCTCGTCTGTGTCATAGTTTGTAATCTTGGCCACAGTTCTCGTCTATTGTTATTCTCATCATAGTTTTTGTAATCTTGTACAGTTCTCGTCTGTATCATAGTTTTGTAATCTTGTACAGTCCTCGTCCTGTGTTATTATCATCATAGTTTTTGTAATCTTCTTCAGTTCTCCGTCTGTGTATCATAGTTTTTGTAATCTTGTACAGTTCTCGTCTGTATTATTCTCATCATAGTTTTGTAATCTTGGCACAGTCCTCGTCTGTGTTATTATCATCATAGTTTTTGTAATCTTGTACCCGAAGTTCTCGTCTGTGTATCATAGTTTTGTAATCTTGTACAGTTCGTCTGTGTTATTCTCATCATAGTTTTTTTGTAATCTTGGCCAGTCCTCGTCTGTGTTATTATCATCATAGTTTTTGTAATCTTGTACAGTTCTCGCCTGTGTTATTATCATCATAGTTTTTGTAATCTTGTACAGTTCTCGTCTGTGTTATTATCATCATAGTTTTTGTAATCTTGTACAGTCCTCGTCTGTTATTATCATCATAGTTTTTGTAATCTTGTACAGTTCTCGTCTGTGTTATTATCATCATAGTTTTTGTAATCTTGTACAGTCCTCGTCTGTGTTATTATCATCATAGTTTTTGTAATCTTGTACAGTTCTCGTCTGTGTTATTATCATCATAGTTTTTGTAATCTTGTACAGTTCTCGTCTGTGTTATTATCATCATAGTTTTTGTAATCTTGTACAGTTCTCGTCTGTGTCATTATCATCATAGTTTTTGTAATCTTGTACAGTTCTCGTCTGTGTTATTATCATCATAGTTTTTGTAATCTTGTACAGTCCTCGTCTGTGTCATTATCATCATAGTTTTTGTAATCTTGTACAGTCCTCGTCTGTTATTATCATCATAGTTTTTGTAATCTTGTACAGTTCTCGTCTGTGTTATTATCATCATAGTTTTTGTAATCTTGTACAGTTCTCGTCTGTGTTATTATCATCATAGTTTTTGTAATCTTGTACAGTCCTCGTCTGTTATTATCATCATAGTTTTTGTAATCTTGTACAGTTCTCGCCTGTGTTATTATCATCATAGTTTTTGTAATCTTGTACAGTCCTCGTCTGTTATTATCATCATAGTTTTTGTAATCTTGTACAGTTCTCGTCTGTGTCATTATCATCATAGTTTTTGTAATCTTGTACAGTTCTCGTCTGTGTTATTATCATCATAGTTTTTGTGATCTTGTACAGTCCTCGTCTGTGTTATTATCATCATAGTTTTTGTAATCTTGTACAGTTCTCGTCTGTGTTATTATCATCATAGTTTTTGTAATCTTGTACAGTTCTCGTCTGTGTCATTATCATCATAGTTTTTGTAATCTTGTACAGTTCTCGTCTGTGTTATTATCATCATAGTTTTGTGATCTTGTACAGTTCTCGTCTGTGTATCATAGTTTTTGTAATCTTGTACAGTCCTCGTCTGTGTTATTATCATCATAGTTTTTGTAATCTTGTACAGTCCTCGTCTGTGTTATTATCATCATAGTTTTTGTAATCTTGTACAGTTCTCGTCTGTGTTATTCTCATCATAGTTTTTGTAATCTTGTACAGTCCTCGTCTGTGTTATTATCATCATAGTTTTTGTAATCTTGTACAGTTCTCGTCTGTGTTATTATCATCATAGTTTTTGTAATCTTGTACAGTTCTCGTCTGTGTATCATAGTTTTTGTAATCTTGTACAGTCCTCGTCTGTGTTATTATCATCATAGTTTTTGTAATCTTGTACAGTTCTCGTCTGTGTTATTATCATCATAGTTTTTGTAATCTTGTACAGTTCTCGTCTGTGTCATTATCATCATAGTTTTTGTAATCTTGTACAGTTCTCGCCTGTGTTATTATCATCATAGTTTTTGTAATCTTGTACAGTTCTCGTCTGTGTTATTATCATCATAGTTTTTGTAATCTTGTACAGTTCTCGTCTGTGTATCATAGTTTTTGTAATCTTGTACAGTTCTCGTCTGTGTTATTATCATCATAGTTTTTGTAATCTTGTACAGTCCTCGTCTGTGTTATTATCATCATAGTTTTTGTAATCTTGTACAGTTCTCGTCTGTGTTATTCTCATCATAGTTTTTGTAATCTTGTACAGTTCTCGTCTGTGTTATTATCATCATAGTTTTTGTAATCTTGTACAGTCCTCGTCTGTGTTATTATCATCATAGTTTTTGTAATCTTGTACAGTTCTCGTCTGTGTTATTATCATCATAGTTTTTGTAATCTTGTACAGTTCTCGTCTGTGTATCATAGTTTTTGTAATCTTGTACAGTCCTCGTCTGTGTTATTATCATCATAGTTTTTGTAATCTTGTACAGTTCTCGTCTGTGTTATTATCATCATAGTTTTTGTAATCTTGTACAGTTCTCGTCTGTGTATCATAGTTTTTGTAATCTTGTACAGTTCTCGTCTGTGTTATTATCATCATAGTTTTTGTAATCTTGTACAGTTCGTCTGTGTATCATAGTTTTTGTAATCTTGTACAGTCCTCGTCTGTGTTATTATCATCATAGTTTTTGTAATCTTGTACAGTTCTCGTCTGTGTTATTATCATCATAGTTTTTGTAATCTTGTACAGTTCTCGTCTGTGTCATTATCATCATCATAGTTTTTGTAATCTTGTACAGTTCTCGCCTGTGTTATTATCATCATAGTTTTTGTAATCTTGTACAGTCCTCGTCTGTGTTATTATCATCATAGTTTTTGTAATCTTGTACAGTTCTCGTCTGTGTTATTATCATCATAGTTTTTGTAATCTTGTACAGTTCTCGTCTGTGTTATTATCATCATAGTTTTTGTAATCTTGTACAGTTCTCGTCTGTGTTATTATCATCATAGTTTTTGTAATCTTGTACAGTCCTCGTCTGTGTCATTATCATCATAGTTTTTGTAATCTTGTACAGTCCTCGTCTGTTATTATCATCATAGTTTTTGTAATCTTGTACAGTTCTCGTCTGTGTTATTATCATCATAGTTTTTGTAATCTTGTACAGTTCTCGTCTGTGTCATTATCATCATAGTTTTTGTAATCTTGTAGTTGTACAGTCCTCATCTGTGTTTGCTATTAATATTCTTATTCTATAGTCAGGGAGAAAATACATGTAGCTCATCAGAGCTAGTGATTTTATTTGAAACTAAACCAACTTTAAATGAAGTTTTTCATTGTGCACCATTTATTTTCTCACATGATAACTCTACCTGTGGATGGTGTTATCTACATGTACACTTAATGCCTAGACCAATACAATGTATACAACATTATAGGTGTATACTTAATGCCTAGACCAATACAATGTATACAACATTATAGGTGTATACTTAATGCCTAGACCAATACAATGTATACAACATTATAGGTGTATACTTAATGCCTAGACCAATACAATGTATACAACATTATAGGTGTATACTTAATGCCTAGACCAATACAATGTATACAACATTATAGGTGTATACTTAATGCCTAGACCAATACAATCGTCAATGTATACAACATTATAGGTGTATACTTAATGCCTAGACCAATACAATGTATACAACATTATAGGTGTATACTTAATGCTTAGACCAATACAATGTATACAACATTATAGGTGTATACTTAATGCCTAGACCAATACAATGTATACAACATTATAGGTGTATACTTAATGCTTAGACCAATACAATGTATACAACATTATAGGTGTATACTTAATGCTTAGACCAATACAATGTATACAACATTATAGGTGTATACTTAATGCCTAGACCAATACAATGTATACAACATTATAGGTGTATACTTAATGCTTAGACCAATACAATGTATACAACATTATAGGTGTATACTTAATGCCTAGACCAATACAATGTATACAACATTATAGGTGTATACTTAATGCCTAGCCCAATACAATGTATACAACATTATAGGTGTATACTTAATGCCTAGACCAATACAATGTATACAACATTATAGGTGTATACTTAATGCCTAGACCAATACAATGTATACAACATTACAGGTGTATACTGTCGAAGATGTCCAACAATAAGTCGATTTGCATGTAGTTTCAAGAATGGGGAAGGAGGAGGAGGTGACAAAAACCTCCTCTTATCTCTCAAAGAATAGATAAATGAAACATTGACATAATCCAAACTCCTGCCTTCATAAATTTCTATATACCAGAAATGGTCAGTAGATGGAATAAGTTAGCATGTTAGCCAGGATATTAATAACACTGAGTGATGTAGAACTCACAATTGCTGTTGTCTTGTCTAGTTTTTATCTTTCCTCTATTAAATTTCTACTTTTCTCTCTGAAGGGGAAATACTCCTACATGTAGATGTAGATGGATTTCTATCACCAGCAAGAAAGAAGACAACCAGCTTGTCTTGTGAGATCTACAAATGTGTGAGGTGATTTGGATGATCAGATTTCATTGTAACCTTTCAGTGATAAAAATGCCAGTGGGATCTAGACCTTGTCTGACCTTCTAGTAAGAGTCTAACTGGTTAACTGATAAGACAGGCCACTTACAGGGCTACAGTCATCACCCCCTGTCAGTCTACAGATGAGCAACAGTACATCAAATTTCATCCAACTCAAACATGTACACCATAGTTAAAGGAATCTTGATTGTAATGAATCCAAAGTAACTGTATAGTACAAGTTTTGGTGTTTAGAGCATTTTATATAGATTGTCAGAATATTCCAATGGATCCATCCCTGGATCTCTAAGATCAGCCAACAACAAAGTACATGTCAACATTCATGTTGCCAACATTCTCAAATAAAATGATGCTGGAGATTATCATAGTTTAGCACACATGTAACTGGCGGTCATAAAATAAAAACAAATTTAACCAAGTTTGAAATGAAAATTAACTTTTCATAACAAACTGTCAAATCATATCGAGCAAAAGGAAACATACTTTTAGTTTTTGGACATTTTAAATTATGTCCAGCGTATTCCAGCATTCAATGTACTTTTTAAAAATTCTAGGTCACTAGTTAAGATTGAAAGGAAATATTAAAGGATAAATTTCCTACTTTAGTGCTACAATGTCCATGTAAACTTTGAACCATCCATCACATGTTCAAAACATGCAGTCTCTAGCATCAAAAACCTTACAGGAGATAATTGATAAACAGTCAAGAGAATTTCCATGACTGGCAAACAGATGGACTAAAAGTTAATATGTTGACTAGGGGATTTCAATTATCAATAATTTCTATCCTTACTTCACAGTTTACACTGCAGAACTGTATATATACACTAAATTAACTAAACCAAAAACACCCACTGAACTCTGGAAGATTTCCTTACCAAGACTTCGGCAACCAATGATGTTCTGGGCTACAAATTGATGAAGGTCCTTCTGGATGTAGAAGCGGTGGTTGCATGATCATAGGGATACGTAACAGCCAGCAGTCCTGCACATTAGCGACTAATAGTGTGAAAGTTTTTAATCCGTGTACCTGCAAGGGGTTATTGCCAATCAGGTTCATGGAAGGCAATTTTCCACAAAATTTCACAAGCAAATAGCGGCACAACTTCAAAGCCAGGGTAGTGAAATGCCCGAGGTCTCTAGCCGTTACCATCTCCTCCAAAATGAACTCGATTAAAGACTATGTTTATACATGAAAGAAAACTGCAAAATTTGGCACAAATGATAAAATGATTCTACAAAAAATTGGCCAATGTTAAATTGGCAGTTTGAAATAAAATACTGCTGATAATACAGTCAAGGGTTTCAATTTGACATACACTGGTTATTCTAACTTAGTCTACTTAGTCCAAGCTTCCTCTAAACCTTCTGCCAGAACAATAGTTAACTTCGGACAGAATTTGTCCTGACTGCATGGGGTTAGGGATTTGGGGGCGATAAATCTCAAACCCCAAATAGGACAATTTGTCTATATAGTTAATAGATCAGCGCGGGCATATTTCATAGCCCAGTTTGACCAACCAGTAAGGTGCAGCGGGCACCCTAATTACAGACCGATACAGACCAATACAGACCGATACTTATGAAGGACAGACCGATACTAAAAACATACAGACCGATACCTATGTATCATTGATTACGACTTTTAGAATACATAATTGGTACTTTGTGGGATTTTCTCATAAAAAACGATTGTTTATAGCGCAAAACGGTATCGCAATTAGCTACGCCCGTTACGTTAGGAAGTGCGTTGCACGGCCGAATCGCACGGTCAATTCGCCCGCCAGACTCGCCCAGCGCACCGACCCGACTCGCCCGGCAGTAGTATATAAAGAGCAAATTGTGGTAACTAATTGTCCGCGGTAAACACATCTCAGGGTCTGAAATAAGGAATTTCAATTTGATCTGACATTTTAGTATCCCAGAAAACCCAGGCCGGGGTCCAAGGGCCG
Organism: Hanleya hanleyi; assembly: GCA_036873755.1. Taxonomy (NCBI): domain Eukaryota; kingdom Metazoa; phylum Mollusca; class Polyplacophora; order Lepidopleurida; family Hanleyidae; genus Hanleya; species Hanleya hanleyi. The sequence continues at coordinate 125,056 of JAVTVY010029978.1, forward strand.
CCTAGGCCCTGGAAGCCAAATGTTTCTAGGTTGCTGGAGATGCATTCTCGACCATTTTTGGCACTGTAGGAATGATGAAAATGCACAGAAAAATTCGAAATTCGTTTTTTTTTTTGGTAACAGTTTATCAGGTAAAAATGATATTGTTAGATGTTTTTCATAAAATAATTTTTATGAAAAACAAACATCCTGTTGATTTAAGCTGAATCGAAACAAAGATAAGTCAAATTAAGGGGAGACACAGCTTGACGTATTGGGGCTGAACAATAAAAAAATGAGATTCTAAAATTTTTACGTCCATAATGTGCCCAAATTTCACATAAATAAATTTATTGACTGACAAGATCATTGAAAATAGTTTAATTAATATCTAATTACTCGTGTTGTTAACTGTCTCTGTCATTATTCGCCTAAAACCGCTGAAAACGGCAAGTTTTAGTCGTTGACAACAACCATATATCGTTGGCATTGTTGTTGTTGCCGCATATCATTGGAAAGTGAAAGTTCCAAGCTGTAACGTGAATTTGGGTTAGATCGGCAATCTCCACCTCAATCCGGTGTATTCCCGAGAGAAAATATACAAGAACTCTTACGGAAACATCTATAAATGGCAGAAGCTCATTATCATTCGACTCGGGGTCTCGGAAATATCCTTTTATGGCTAAAGCTCACTCGACACGATCTCGGACAATGTAGGACATTAGTGCCTCGTCCCGTACTGCTAGGAATCCATATTGGCATCCATGTTGAAAGAATAATATCACGCGGAAACTCCGAACAGCGCATGTCAGCTGTATGACTTCCGTTACCTGATGGAGATTAGCTCAAGAGGAAAAACCGAGAGAAACACCTCAAATTAGAAGAGATTCTTCCCGGGTAGATCAAGGAAATGTCCATTTCATTTGGGTGTATATTTTATCTCCCGATAAGAGAGAAATACAACGAGGACTATGTGAGGGGAAGCGCATCCTACAGCATGTGATGTGCCTCACGTGCGGCGGATCACTGAGAGTTGTAAAATCCTTACACCATTAATATGCGAGGTATTATGACTTCACGGAATAAGCCGAGCAGTCGCGAATGGGCTAAAGCTCATTACCATATCACTTCGGGGGATAGCGGAAAACTCGTAACCAGTGTAAATTTCGCCTAGAGGGATAAGGGCTATTGATCAATACATCGACCCTTGTTTTGGTGAACATGCCTCACGCAAGCGCAGACAGTAGTTTCATCAAAACTTCCGTTTTTTTAACAACACGACGATTCCCGCATGGTACATGACAGCCATTTCCGAAACGCAATGGGTTGTCAATCGTGATTATCTACACTTTACGAGAGAAATAAGCCAATCTGACGAACTTTGCAAGAAGAATAAAGACAAGATCTGAACTTTGTCCGATGATGTTTCCCAGTTAGAATTTTGTTCGGAGAATTTTTTTTTGGCGTAGGGCGGATTTTGATCGGACATGTCCGATGTCCGACCGTTATTTCAGACCCTGACATCTACAGAATTACGGCGCTCGGTCTGACTCGACACTGTCTGCAGCTCTAAATTCTCCTGATATATTACACATACTTGATATTATAGGAGCATATTGAGCACGAATAAAGTTGAATGCAGACAAGTGTTTCGGGTTCATTCGAGTTATTTTAGTAAAATAACTACACGTCAACCCTAACCAGGAGTCTAACGTATCAATTCACAATGTTCATATTTTTGATTTCTTCAACATTTCTTTCAAATTCTTTCCCCTTCTGTATGCAATTACAGGATTATCCCAGACTTTCGTTGTTCGTGATTCGGAAGATTTGATAGAATGCCAATATTTCAACAGGATTTTCCTTATATGTTTCATCGCTGGATGGTAGGTGGTCATGAAACGGATGGGTGTTTTCTTTATGTTTTTTTATTTTCTTTTTTCTTCCCGTTACTGCCGGAAATGTGATAGGAATAAACTGCGCTGATGGGCCGCGAATAAAAAGTTCAAACTTATTTTCTCAATGCTTGTTTAGCGTACTATTGTCCGCATGTTCATTCCCACCATATCAAATGTTTTGGAATAAATGAAATGAAAACGATCTGTTCGAATTATTTTTCCAAGATGCCATTCTCCACCCATATATATAGATTTTTATTGCCATCTGTCACTTCATGTACCGTAATTTGTCATTTCGTGTCTTATAAATTTCATACAATATAGGGGCAACGTTGTATAATATCTTCATACTGATAATGGTATCACTGCTGCTCATGAAAAGCGAGCTCTTTGTTCTAATTTGTGGAATCTATCGCAGTATCTTACTGCTCTTGCATAAATACACCAGCCGAACCGGTCCGCCGAGAGAGTCGGTGCATGGAAGGTGCTGGGCGACCCAGGCGGGCGAATCGGCCGTGTGCCGCTCCCCGTAGGGCTAGCGGGAAGCTGATTGCCACACCGTTATACGCTTTCAACAGCTTGTTGTCACGAGAAAATACCACAAATTACCAATTATGTCTTCTAGATGCCGTAATCTATTATATATAGATATCGGTCTGTAGGTTTTTAGTATCGGTCGGTCCTTTAGGCTTTAGAAGTATCGGTCTGTATTGGTCTGTACCGGTCTGTATTTAGTGCGACCCGGGTGCAGCGATGTTCCGCTTGACTGAGCCATACACTTTTAACGTGCACTTAGATAGGCGAGATTGACTAATTTCACTGTAAAAATCATACCATGATAACTTGAAGTCTAATATTTTAGTATGTGTCACAAAATATAGTTTGCTAGCACTTACTATATTTCAGAATTTATCGTTTGTATATCAAAAGATATCAACAAAAAACCTGATTAGGCCCATTCACTCCTGGGTTAAAGATCAACGGCGAGATCTGCCAATAGTTTGTTGTTGTGGAAGGGTTAGAGGAAGATCAGAATAAACCTTAAAAATTGCCAAGCAGGGTTCCAGAAAAATACCAAAAATGTAATATTTCCAGGGGATCCTACTAATAATGGTATGGGCGGACTTTGCACGGGCAACAACGCGGAGCCTAATCTTAACTGTGCAGGACATGATTGAGAATCAAGATGGTCCACCCATACAGTGTTTATGTGGTGTAAAATATGTATATTTTTTATAAAATTAAATTTAAGACAAACGTCACTGGTAGCAAATCTCCATAACCTGTCATATCGTGTGACACAAAGAGAATTTATTTTTCTGGCGCATTGTCCACTTTTTTAGTGAATGGACAAAATCTTAAAATTATTATATCTGATATCTTCAGGGAAATTTAGTTATCTGGCGGGAAGATGTCGTAACTCTTCGCATCTGTTTGTGCCACTGAATTTATATTCGCAGTGTAGCTTTATTGAATATAAATTCGAAAGTGGCACAACTTCGTAACGAAAGTGCATCTTTCCATATAACAAGTATCGAACTATATTTTAAGACGTCTCATAAAAGAGATGGACAATCATGAAAAACAAATTCTTCCCGATTATGAAATTTGCTACCGTGACGTTTATTGGGCTGATTTTTATAAAAATATGTATATTTTTTATAAAATTAAATTTAAGACAAACGTCACTGGTAGCAAATCTCCATAACCTGTCATATCGTGTGACACAAAGAGAATTTATTTTTCTGGCGCATTGTCCACTTTTTAAGTGAATGGACAAAATCTTAAAATTATTATATCTGATATCTTCAGGGAAATTTAGTTATCTGGCGGGAAGATGTCGTAACTCTTCGCATCTGTTTGTGCCACTGAATTTATATTCGCAGTGTAGCTTTATTGAATATAAATGTTTTATAAGTGTTTCGCGGGGAATATAACAGAGATCTTAATAAGAGAATCTGCATGTGAAAAATCATTAACAGAATGTCAGGATACCGTAAAGAAGGCTTCCAGGACATCCAGGAAATTTTAACTATGTAGTAAGGGAAAAGGCAATATGAAGCCATCTCGATGCCCAAATGTCCCACACAGTTAAGATTAGGCTTCATGCAATTGCCAGAATATAAGGGCCGTTATTAGTAGAACCATTCCAAAATGGAGTATTGAAAGTTCAATTTTCTTAAGAACAGAATCACTTGAGAAATCAAATTTTTGTCTCCAAAATACACCCCTGTACAACTAGCTTCCAGTGTAGGATTCCTTAATACACCCCTGTACAACTAGCTTACAATACACCCCTGTACAACTAGCTTCCAGTGGAGGATTCCTTAATACACTCCTGTACAACTAGCTTAAAATACAACTCTGTACAACTAGCTTACAATACACCCATGTACAACTAGCTTCCAGTGGAGGATTCCTTAATACACCCCTGTACAACTAGCTTCCAGTGTAGGATTCCTTAATACACCCCTGAACAACTAGCTTACAATACACCCCTGTACAACTAGCTTAAAATACAACTCTGTACAACTAGCTTACAATACACCCATGTACAACTAGCTTCCAGTGGAGGATTCCTTAATACACCCCTGTACAACTAGCTTCCAGTGTAGGATTCCTTAATACACCCCTGAACAACTAGCTTACAATACACCCCTGTACAACTAGCTTCCAGTGGAGGATTCCTTAATACACCCCTGTACAACTAGCTTAAAATACAACTCTGTACAACTAGCTTACAATAAACCCATGTACAACTAGCTTCCAGTGGAGGATTCCTTCATACACCCCTGTACAGCTAGCTTGCAATACACCCCTGTACAACTAGCTTGCAATACACCCCTATAAAACTAGCTTGCAATACACCCCTGTACAACTAGCTTGCAATACACCTCTGTACAACTAGCTTGCAATACATCCCTGTACAACTAGCTTACAATACGCCCCTGTACAACTGGCTTACAATACACCCCTGTACAACTAGCTTACAACACACCCCTGTACAGTTAGCTTACAATACACCCCTGCACAACTAGCTTACAATACACCCCTGTACAACTAGCTTACAATACACTCCTGTACAACTAGCTTCCAGTGGAGAGTTCCTTAATAAACCTTCAGCTCTAGCGACTTCAGAAGAAAACATGGCAGTAAAATTTCACTTTCAGCTCTTTTAGGCCCTATCGTACATACAATAATATAGTATGATCTGCTGATAATCTTAAGTTGCAATATAAGGAAACCTTTGGCAATCTATTTGGTATGTTCCTACCATCATGAGAGCTCCATATTTTACCGGCAGTCCTGAAAAAAGGCTCAGACTTAATGGATTTTATATAATCTCTTCTTGTTGTACATTTATCATAATCCCATGTTAATTACTATCACCAGTGCAAGAAAAAAAACCCTGATGTGTCCTCTACATTGTAGCATAGCGTGTGGGTGACTGTACCAAAGATGTTACCATTGAGAACTTACACAGAACATGATATGAAGAAACATAGCAGGATGGAGTCTCACACAATCATGTCCCGGAGCAAAATCTCGGTTTATGCACATATACCACACAACTTACTTTGAACTATACATGAATCTAAAAGAATATTTAAAACTTACACAAATGATGAGGACACTGCAGAACAGAATGGAATCTCATAGCAGCTATAATCCCACACCTTCAGACAGGACAGTGTCAAAATGAGGTTTGGGTACCAGTACTGGAGTATCTAAAAGGAAACAGCTGCTCAGCTAAGCTTCCTCTAAGCTCATTGGACTAACTCCTCCTGATACAATTCAGGCCCCCCATAATTCCTTTATATTATATAACAGGCTATAATTAGAGGAGATTAGAGCCCCAGATGATGCTAGTGCTCCAATACACATGTGCATGTGTGTGTGTATCCTATTTGAACCCCCAATAATAAGAAGGGAGGGGATCCAGTAACACTGTTACTGTTAAAACAAAAGTATCAGTTCCCACTACAGAGAAAAGCATGTACCATGAAGACATGATGTGACAGCCTTTATTAAGGACACATGCATGCACATACATATATTGTTGAAGGGCTATGTGTAGATTGTGGTGTAACTGTAAGTATTACTCTAGTGTATGTGGTGTAGCCTGGAATGATAACGATCAGCATACAGACCAACTTCCTGACACTCCATACAACAGGTTCTCACACCATCACAATACATGTAACATGTTAATTCGTTGAAGTATTCATTACATTTTGCCAAGATATATGCCAGTGACATGGAGCTCTAGAGGCAATGTTTTTAACTGAGTATGTAGTGGCAAATCACTACCAAGACATGTAACATGGCAGTGCGACTAATGTCACAGGACCTATGAAGTAGGGTAGGCCACAAGGACTCCGACACAAACTGAACTTTTGGAAATCCCTCCCAGTTGAAATCCTGCCTATATTAAGATGGGCACTGCCCAAGTCAGAATCAGCAGGGATTTCCATATAAAAATCACTAGAAATTTTCATCAAAAGTAGGTCAGCTCAGAACTTGCTGGTAACAGTCCTCTAATGCACCTTCATGCCAAAAATCAAGGTTCTAATGTCAACAGTTCTCCTTATTTTGCTGACGAAAGGATTCAGATGGACTGACTCACTCATTACCGAACAATTTGCAAATGAGAGCCTACTTCGTAGGAATAAGGCCCCATAAAAACATATTACTTAAAGATGAACTGCAAAGCTTTTAATTTTATCTAAAATGTTGCTTATATACATCTTGTCTTATGTGACATAACTTTTATACGTTTTTGGGGCAAATATATTTCGCAAAATTGTACTAATAACAATATTTAAGTTATCCTGTTATAAATCCGTCTTGAAAACTTGCATCGCTTGTCTCTCTTGGTTTGTAGAACGTTATGACGTTATAGTGGTCTCCTTCATTCAAGTTTTATTTAAATGTGACGTCATGCTACGTCGGATGAATGAACGGGGACCACTATAACGTCATGACGTTCCGGGAGGTAAGCGATGACGTTCTGGCTCTCGTTTTTTGGTGGTATAAGTTTTGACTTCTCATATACCCAAAATAAAACAATAACCCACAAAACTATTACCACACATATTTGTTACAACTATAGAAGTTCTTGTTTTATGACATTTTAACAGAACATTGGAAAGCTTTTCAGTTCACCTTTAACAAATCACTGCTTTTTGAAAATTTGAGAGGACATCACATTTGAGAGGACATCACATTTGGGGTTTTTCTGGGGAAACATTGTGTCGAGTCAAATAAGATTGATATTTGACATTAAAAATTGTCAACAGAGATAAACCAAGTATGCTTCATATGTAAATTTACAAGTTGTCATAAAACTGGCTGTGGGTGTACTTTTTGTAATAAAAACCCCGAGACAACCCTCCACTTATTATGGGAATGTGAACATATAAAACCTATTTGGCAACACTTAGAACAGTGGTTCGCCTCTGTGGGTATTCACATTTCATTCACACCAAAGAAAGTAATTTTTGGACTTTTAGAAGCACGAAATAAACCATTTAACTATGCTATGTCAGTGATAAAGTTTTCAATCTACAGGATGAAAGCAGCTAAGAAATTACCAACTTCAGAAAGTATACAAAAAGACCTTAAATCAGCATATGAATTAGACAGATATATCAGATATAAAAATTGTGAAAGGCATATTTTTGATCAATATTGGTCGACACTACATTTATTATTGAAATCCTAGGGTATTTTACAAGAAAATGCATACAGATATATATCAATATGACTGTTTTCAACAATGTTAAAGGAGTACTTACCTTATTTTATATAGGTTTCTATTAGAAAGGTTAGACTCTTGAAGAAATATAACCAACTATTTTACTTTCGTTTAGGGCGATAACCTATTATTTTTACTACAATTTGTGAACGCATGTTTCTGCTTTGAGGACGACGTGGGCGCCGCCATATTGCCTGTGGGATGACGTGACTGATGACGTCAGCATTCAGGACAGCGTCATGGCTAACGTTTGATCCAGGGACGTTCCAACTACGGACATTTGAATTACTCTGGATCCGAGTTTTAATATAGGAGAAAACTGGCTCGGCAAATCCCACGGGGGTAATCCCTAAAAGTAAATTGGTTTACGGTATCTCCGCCAACGAAAAAAATTCTTCCCCAAGTTTTTCAACTGAGACTTGCCCTATTCAATTTGGACAAAATTTGAAACTGAGAAAGTAAAAGACCGTCCTCTGCAATTGCTCAGTGATTTGAGTTGAACGACGATGCTTCTAAGTTCGTAAACATTTCATAATTACTAAAATCAACTAGAACGTCGGTGAATTTACTGAATTCCTTCTCGTGCGAATTATCGGCATGACCAGCACGATCAACCTTAAATCTCCATGACGTTGTGACGTTTTTAGATGAGTATACACTCATTTCCGCTCATCTGAAAACGTCACGCAGTGGTGTAATGGCGGCGCCCAGTGCACGCCGTGGCGAGCAACAAATATTCAATATTTCTTTTATTTCGCATTCTATCAAAATAAGTTTTATATAATAAGGTTTGGA
>JAVTVY010029979.1:0-11886 GCA_036873755.1 Hanleya hanleyi
GTCGGTCGTCACATCAGTCACTGTCTTCAGATATTACCATTTTCATTGAACAGTATGCAAATGTATAATTTAAGATCCTTGGATTTCTTATATACCAAAGAAGATGAGCCGCAACCTTGTCGGTGGTTCAGCTAATTTGCATACAGTCCCAGGCGACTGTCTTAGAAAGTAGAAAAATAAGTTCACTACTTCTAGTAATCATTTTATCTACCCAATCTAGATAAAACACAAATTGGCGAAGCATAACAAGTAACGCATTATCATTATGATTAACATTGAATAATACTTGGTATCAAATTATAGATCATGCATCATAAAAACAAACGCAACAATTATGTTTCAGAAGTAAGCGGAACAACTCGGCAACTTTCACCGAATAAAGATGTTTAACTTTACCCCCAAGCAATTCGCATATATGGAAATATGTTTTGAAAGGAAGAATAACTTAACCCTCTGTGGGAATCGAAACAATGACCCTCCAATCTCTGGACTTCCACTTAATGTCTTAGCTATACCGACTCATTGATAATACTCAAAACTGACTTTATGCGCAAACGGTTTTATAATACATAAATGACTATGTACTATTTAATGAGTCCGACAACCCTATGCGCGAACAGTACATCATAGTTATATTGTGTACTTTCGGTTACAAGCATGAAATGTGGCACATAGCTATTTCGAATGATCCTCTTTCGGAACCAGTCCCTCTATCCTCATTCTCGCAAGCCAGGGCCTTGCTTCGCTGGTATTGATGTTCTCGTCCTCTTCCGCACGCATAATCCCTTTAGAATTGCATTAATCACTTCCGTAAAATCAATACTTATGTGTATCAGCAGACAACGGGCAGAAACATGTTGCATTTGACATCATTCTCTCAAGTCAGAGTCCATTTCTGCTAGAACTTACTGGTTCTACACTTCACAATTTACGTTACTTTGTCAATCAGTTTTACGAATGAAATTACGTCATATATTAGCAGATACTGACCATAAAAGCGATCTATTTGACCTCGTTGTCAATGTCTTAGCTATACCGACTCATTGATAATACTCAAAACTGACTTTATGCGCAAACGGTTTTATAATACATAAATGACTATGTAGTACTTAATGAGTCCGACAACCCTATGCGCGAACAGTACATCATAGTTATATTGTGTACTTTCGGTTACAAGCATGAAATTTGGCACATAGCTATTTCGAATGATCCTCTTTCGGAACACAGTCCCTCTATCCTCATTCTCGCAAGCCAGGGCCTTGCTTCGCTGGTATTGATGTTCTCGTCCTCTTCCGCACCCATAATCCCTTTAGAATTGCATTAATCACTTCCGTAAAATCAATACTTATGTGTATCAGCAGACAACGGGCAGAAACATGTTGCATTTGACATCATTCTCTCAAGTCAGAGCCAATTTCTGCTAGAACTTACTGGTTCTACACTTCACAATTTACGTTACTTTGTCAATCAGTTTTACGAATGAAATTACGTCATATATTAGCAGATACTGACCATAAAAGCGATCTATTTGATCTCGTTGTCAAAAGCTAGGACCTTGATTTCCTTGAGAGTTTTTTAAATTTATTTTGATACCTTTCATATTGACTTGGAAGTCATTTTCGTGAATGCAATAATTTGATGTACCAAAAGATAATAACGAGAATTCGACATGATTCTCTTATACACACAGACCTTGTTTAGTGAACTAACCCTGAAATTTCGCACTTAAATCACCTCCCGAATGACTTAATGACAAACATATTCGCGAATTGATTATAGGGCGATATCCATAGATACTGACAAGAAATGTTTCTTATTTGCAGAATTTGACTTAAAAAAAAAAATTAATAAAATTATCAACCTTCGAAAAGGCTTGACCAAACATGTCGGATGAGGTGATATCTTCTAAGGATGAAATAGGTAATCATTTGTATAGAAGGAGCAAACCATGTATTGATATTGGCTTGCTGCATGGAAAAGAGTGTCAAGGTACCGTATTTAGTTTGCAGATGATAACGCACATAAATGCAGAAACTTAATTTATTATTCTAATCGAATATCAAGACTGTCACAGGCCTCAATTTGAATCGTGAAAAAATGTCATTATGCCTCTTGAACAGTTCGATAAAGCCTTCAACCCCATTCCATAGTTTCACAGATCAAAGTGATAGACCTGATAATAAGTTCATTGAAAATTAACTTTGACGGAAATATAAATTTTCCATTTTGCTCGGCAAAGTAAGCGAGAAGGGAGACTGAAGAGCGTAGATGTTCGCGCTATGACTAAATCCTTGAAATTTGTTTGGATTTCCAAATATTTGAAAGCCTTTTTGATTTGCAAAAATCAACGGCTGAACGGAATGTTTTGAAACTTGGAATTCACGATACTTGTACCAAGACATTGCCAAAGCGATTATTGTGACTTCGTCTGTCAATTCAGTATAGACGGCACGGACCAGTCAACATCGTCGGATTTTGAACGAGGAAAGCGAATATATATATACTGTGTCAAATCTATTAGTCAATTCCTGCAATTGTGGGTTAGAAGTTGAAAATTACTTCCCTTGGCATGAAAACACTTGCAGATGGCGCTTTTTTTCTACAATTACCACTACCTCCGCTGATATGTCTTTCACTGTATTATTGCCACTGCCGCAGGTTTTGACTACAATGTAGTCATTTCTCACTTGTTTTGCCATATATTTGTGGTAAACCTGAAACATTCCACAACCTGGGCTGGAGTCATTACCCGTGGATTTATTGCTGTTCAAGACCTTGACATCAAAATAAAATCGTTACTCTATCACAAGTGGCTAAGGTGTACCCAATCCATATCCTGAAAACTGGAGATATCACAGAGACAAAAGCGAACAGACAGATGGACAGAGACGTACCTCAAAAGTAATATGCCAATTTTCTTTGCGGGCGGTTTTTTGCTGAAATTTGATGACAATCCACAACTCAGAACTGAAGTTGATTTTCAATATTTTCTTGCCTTTTGGGCCATAGTTACATTGAACGTTTTACCTGTTTTCACCTAAATGTGTTCGACGACATATCATCTCTCTTCATGTATCCACTGCCAAAAATAAGCTACCGTAGGAAGAAAACTGCCAGAGATAGTCCGAATGTCAAGAAAATGTCATCACAAAAAAGCTAGCTTTTGTCCTTGAACAAACTAACTGAAAAAATTCAACCGCAAAAGAATATTTCAAAATCTTCAATAGGCTTCTGATATATAACTAGATAGCATATATCCTGTGATCAGTTGTCCGACAAGACTCGAATGCACATTGTCTATGACATCAAGCACCTGACCATACTGACACCACCACCAGAAGTGAGTGAGTGAGTGAGTAGGATTTAACGTCGTTTTTAACATTTTTTCATATCACGATGAAGACTTTAGTAATATGTCCTTATAAGTCTAAAACTCCAGATCCAGATCAACTTCCTGTTGTGAAGCATGCGACCTGAAAACTGAAAACCAAAGGTAGGGAGACCAGCGAAACCAGATGTGGAACCGGACGTGGCTGATTACCCGATCCATTATTGCTCGACAACGACTGTCTATAGTAATCTAAGTCCCTTGCTTGGTCATGCATACGATGTAAGATATCAGCAATAGAGGGAGCAGTTTCAGACGAATGTTGTACCGGAAGTTGTGGGCGAATGGAAACAATCGCAACCTCAGAAACGGATAGCGAGCTGCCAATGTAGTTGAGGCTGAACCGGAAGTCTCCATCCATGTTCAAACGACGGCGAAACCGGACGTACCACAGGAACCTGGGAGCGAGTAACCCGAACAGGAACTTGCGAGGTCACTGGGGCGGAGGGTCGTATCATACGTAAACCCGGATCTGGAAAAGGAGGTAGAGTAACATCGTTTTGATGAGAACAACTCGGAATACCGGGTACCAGAAGTTGGATTATGATTTGCCGAAACATGTATACCCGGTTCATTAGAATATTCCGTCTGTGGGCCATCCTTCGTGTAACGGATAACGAGGGCAATTCGCTATGGTTTGGGACAAGAATGCCATTTCCCAAGATTCACTATTGAAGTGTTAGTCAAGTCAGATAAGTCAATTTGATTCCCTCCTTTGAATATTCAAAATGTCAGTTTGGTTTTCCCCATTCCATTTTACTCTGAGTTGCATTGAGTTGTCCCTACTGAGGTGGCCAGCCCCGGTCCGGATTCTGTTACTTCTTGCCTTCTTTATAGCTTATATCCATAATACCATCTTATTCAGCATTGTCAGCGTTGCAAACGAGCATATACGGATTAGCTAAATAATATATAGCCCTCACATATAGATCAACATTGTTTTTGGCCATATATTTGTGGTAAACCTGAAACATTCCACAACCTGGGATGGAGTCATTACCCCTGGATTTATTGATGTTCAAGACCTTGACCTCAAAATAAAATCGTTACTTTATCACAAGTGGCTAAGGTGTACCCAATCCATATCCTGAAAACTGGAGATATCACAGAGACAAAAGCGAACAGACAGATGGACAGAGACATACCTCAAAAGTAATATGCTTTTTCTTTGCTGACGGTATATAGCTGAAGTTTGATGACAATCCACAACTCAGAACTGAAGTTGATTTTCAATATTTTCTTGCCTTTAGTTTTGGGCAATAGTTACATTGAACGTTTTACCCGTTTTCACCTAAATGTGTTTGACGACATATCATCTCTCTTGATGTATCCACTGCCAAAAATAAGCTACCTTAGGAAGAAAACTACCAGAGATAGTCCGGATGTCAAAAAAAAAGTCATCACACCACAAAAAAAGCTAGCTTTTGTCCTTGAACAAACTAACTGAAAAATTTTTACCGCAAAAGAATACATCAAAATTTTCAATAGGCTTCTGGTATATAACTAGATAGTATATGTCCTGTGATCAGTTGTCCGACAAGACTCGAACGCACATTGTCTATGACATCAACCACCTGACCATACCGGCACCACCACCAGAAGAGAGACGCTAATGTATGTCCATTGCATAAGAAAGGTTCTAGGACTCAACCTAGCAATTATAGACCAGTCTCGCTCATAAGTCAGATCTGTAAGCTACTTGAGCGCATAAATCTGGACTCCTTGATTTCGTGTGAACAGCATGGATTCCAGGGCTCTTGCTCGTGTTTGCGTCTGACAGATTGGACAGAAACTTTAGACAAAGGCGAGAGCCTCATAAATATGGAACCAGGCCATCTCGCTCTCCATTTTCCGCATGCGAGGAATATTATGGCCGAAAAGATTTCTTTTGCCCCATGCACTTAATGTTACATTGTGTCGCGGTTGACTGCCTTCGTGTCATTTTTTTGTTCATAACCGATGCTGCTTAGGGCAGACTGAATATTTTATTCCATGGGCATTCGGAATTGGTGCTGTCGATTATTGACGCGGAAATTCTTTTATGGAAAACAGCTGAATATTGAATGTCCTATCTGATGCTTGAGAATAGAGAATAAATAATGCTAGAATCTCACATTCCCAGGGAAGGATTTTCTTCCTGTAAGCGAACAGCATTCCTCATGCGAATAATACAGGACACTCTAAACCATCCGTGATTCGCAAAAGAACCATACCACAAGACATGTGTCGTGACAATGGGTGGAGCATCTGGGTCAAATTGATCCAAAGTTGATTTTGACTTTTTTTTTTTTTAGTTCATGCAAATCACTGCTATCAAACTAATGCTGGCAATATGGTTCTGTGATGTCTGCGTACCATGGAACACACAAAGTAGTTAGCAGTGGCATGGAATGACACGATGCCCTTGGCAGATCAACACTAACTAGTTACTATGACCTGAATGGACCATATTTTCTAGTGTAGAGTAACATTGTGTTCAGTAAACTTGCCTGGCGCTGCACAGTAACATCTATCCTGGTCTGCCCAGAGTGCAAGCATGTATTATTAAGTCATCCACCAGATTTATCACACCATCTCGGCAGGAGAAGATTGAGAACATCATTTTCCGTGGTAGGCCTTTGGATATCATGATAGGCCATACAGCATTCTTTTATACTGGAACGCACCCTATTGTGTGACAAACGCTATTAAATGAGTAGTTTCATCAGCCGAGGGAGCTTTTAGGTAACCTTGGGCTTGGACTAGCTCCTCAACTGAGTTCATAGCTGCTGGTCTCTCACGTAGCAGCTCATTCGCACGTGTCAATTTTTTGACCTCTATGATGTCAGGTATTTTTCAGATGCTATATGGCATAACTTCACAGGTCGTCATACAGGCGGATTTTACCAGATTTACATCTGGCCATTACTTAATTTGATATCCAAGGTTCAGTGACATTTCAGTAGCAGGTCGTCATCATAATTACAAGCGTCTGGTCCTTCTTTCATAATTCAGCCATCGTCCATTGAAGAATATCCGCGTCCATAACCCAAAGACATATTCCATATTCCATATAACAGTATTAGTACCAAATTCCAAAAAAGACAATCATAGTATACGTGAACATAGACCATATAGAAACAAAGAACACCAACATCGTATAAATAGAAATGATAGAAACAATTTTCTGGCAAGGGAGGAGCGGTCATCAGTTTTAAATGATGCTAGGAAGACATCGTCATGTCCCGCATGTTAAGTGTTGTTAAAATTCAATCATGCCAATCACTAGGATGGGGGGAACATTATGATCGTATGCCTCTTGTGGGCACCTGATTCGTTAATATACTATCTATATATTTATCTATCTGTTCCTAGTTTCAAATGAATTTCCAAGTTGTTTTCTCGCATATAATCGAACTACATCCATGTTTGAAAATGAAGCCGGGGAAACGGCTGCACGATTGTGCCTGCATGCGACTGGTAGGCAAACCAGTTCCACAAATCTTCTGATCATCATATGTCAGGAGGTTTGGAATATTCATGAAGTTTGTTTCGAACAAACCGTTCCTTCAATTCCCAGACAGTGTAGGGGAGATTGGGGTACACTGGGACATTTTTCACCTTTTTGCCAAAATCTCTGTTATTATTGTCCTGTAGTGTAGCCTTGTATACTCTCGTTATAACATATTTATTATGACATAGTCACACAACAAAATCTAAAATATCTGTTATACTTTTCTCCAGAATTTTGTTTTAAAAACGTAAAAAAATGTGTCCCAGTTTGCCCCACTATGGGGTACTCTGGGACACCCACTGGGGTGCCATGGGACAATAATCAAAATACATTTCATAAGAAGTATATACTAATATGTTTCATAGGAATTTAGAAGATTCAACAGCGGTGGTTACGTTTGTTGCTATTTTAGGCCCCTGCTTTACGTAAAATATTTCCCAGGATCCAAATTTGAGGAAAAAAATATTTTGTATGATTCTCATCCCAACGAAAGCATTTGACTTTGAAAGTTTTAGTAAAACTCATCAAATCTGATAGGATTAGCAAATACTACGATCTAGGAAACAAAACAGTGCACTTTGATGGCATTTTAGGATGAAAGGAAATTTCACCATTTGATTATTATTGTCCCAGTGTGCCCCGGCAAAAATGTCCCACTCTGCCCCAGGTGCATGATATATTCCTTTTTATGACAAAAAACTAATACATACAGCTGAGATACCAAATCGATAATTTTTATCGAACCGGCCGGTATCAACGGCGGATTTTGGATAGCCAGCGAAAATAACTTGAAACAAAAGAAGCCAACACACGTATTTTCTTATAGAAACAAAGATCAATTAACAGTTCTCTATTTTACAACACTCAACGATTTCAGATAATTTAACATAATATCTCCAGGTGGCGACAAAACACTGAAGCCGTGACGGGGACAAGTAGGCCCCTAACAGAGAAACATTTCTATCATTGTCCTTCCATATATCATCCGTTTATTAAACAAAATCGCAGACATCGGACACACCACTCTAGGTTTTACACGCTCCCTTAGTTAAAGAACAAATCGGCAACCATTTAATTCCCGCAGTGAGCGGCTATCGGTCTCCGCATAATTTTTCACAATATTTGCAAGACCGTCACACGTTCGTTTCTTGAATTCGCAAAAAGAATATGTCTATCGTTTTTAATATAATAGAAATAATTTGACCCTCGCGCAACTATTATGTTTTACACGAAGTTGTTTATATTTACCATTCAGGAATATATGCTGTTTAGATTTGGTTTAGGTCACATTAACAGCTCCATTTTGCGTATGCGTCGATACTGCCGATCTCGCGCATAATGTTGCGTATCTGTTCATATTCATTCTAGCTATTGCCCACCGTGTGCGATCGAATATAAGTTAGATCGTCCCATTTTAGAATTTGTGGGTGATTGTAAATCAGTTAGAATATCCGATCGTAAATCTCCCGAAAAAATGGGGTCGATCGTAAATCGAAAGATGATCGTATATATGGATCGCTTACCGTAATTAAATTGTACCTTTGTCCATCCTCTCTCTGTAGTAACAAAACAGCAATAAAGTACTGCTGAAAACTTCTCATAATGACCTATCATCCTCAATCCTAAAAAATTACTTGGACTGCTCAAAAATTAAACATTTATAAACAATGTTTCTATTTGTTACTAAGTCAAACCTGCTTTAATTAATGCCTTTAATCTCCAATTAAATGCACAATCAAACGTAGAAAACGGAAGTTAAAAGAAAAAGTTAACTCCCCCAGGAGAGAGTTGTCCGCCCCCAGGAGAGCTCTCCCATTCAATCCAGCGTGGTTACTATAAAGGTCACTGCAAGCCTCATTCCAATCCTCTTTCTCAAACCGAGACCAGTAGTGAACAAGGCCGCGGTACGAGGGGACGGAAGGGAGGGCAATTAAATTAGAGCAGGTTTGACTTAGTAACAAATAGAAACATTGTTTATAAATGTTTAATATTTGATTCCTAAGTCTTAAACCTGCTTTAATTAATGCCTCAGTACCAACATACGGAGGTGGGAACCTCGGTCTTGAAGTAGTTCCAAAAGTAGGCTAAGTAACCGCTGGAATGACACAGAAACATGGGCATAAGCATGAGACAATCAACAATCAACAAGTGAAACCCTGGTCAAAGACGAAAAGGTTAAAATGTGGATATGATACTGATGTACTTATCTTGATTGTCTACATCCATGTAGCTGTGCTCGTGGTGTGGAAGTAATCTCTACCAAGAAAGGACCCCTGCCCAGAGGGCCGATAGGTCTACTCGGGAGGCATTATATGACTCGTAGGGCAACGCCTCGGTCTGTGCATACATGCAGGTACTTGGCTGTACCTAAGTCCGGGTGAAGCATAACCTGTCCGTGCTTAGAGGTCGCCAAGCCACACCATTCTCAGTCCACAATCGTCTTACGTCCAACTTGTCTTGAGAGTTGAGCGTAGATGACGCAGCTGAGATCATGAGAAGGAAGTCAGATTCAACCTGAAAGACCCAATCAAAACCGCAGTTAAGGTAAAGATTACACTCACCATGGAGTCAGGCATCTTAGAATGATGATTTAGTGTCCGACATCTTAGAATGATGATTAGAGGATCCAAGGTCGTCCATCTGACTTATTTCTTCCTCCATATGTGATCGAATCAAATGTGGACCAATAGTATGAATGAGATGAGACGATACAGCAAGTTGCAGATTTGCTGCGATGATACAAAATGCCGCCCCCCCCCCCCTTTTTTGAAAATTTACTTGACCACGTGCTGGGCAGCTATGAGCGACCCAAGCGTGGTCATCCTATCTGACTGGACTGACATATCTCTCAGATAGAAATTGGTGAACGTGGAGTTCGCCGTCCAGGCACCAGACTGGACAATGTCAAGGAGGGGCAGGTTCTTCCATAAATCTCAACAAAAGAACCCTGGCCGGTAATGCAGAGGGTAAATATGGAGTAGTAATAGAAGATACTAATCTAATTTATCTTTTGAGTGTCTTCCTCCATGTAGCTGGGATGACACAGACAAGGGAATAAACATGAGACAATCAACAACCAACAAGAAAAACCCTGGTCAGAGACGTAAAGGGTAAATCATGGATTTGATACAGATGTACTTATCTTGAGTGCCTCCATCCATGTAGCTGTGCTCGTGGTGTGATATGCAAACTCTACCAAGATGTCAGGATCCTCTACCACTCGGGTTGTTAGGTCTTCTTGGTCTTAGAGGGCGTCAAGCCACACCATTCTCAGTCCACAAACGTCTTACGTCCAACTTGTCTTGTGAGTTGAGCGTAGGTGACGCAGCTGAGATCATCCAGAAGGAAGTCAGTTTCAACCTGAAAGACACAAGCAAAACCGCAGTTAAGGTAAGATTAAACTCTCAAAGTGTCAGACCTCTTAGATTGATGATTAGAGAGTCCATGGTCGTCTATCTGACTTATACCTTCCTTCAAAGACGATCACGATGAATGTGGAAAAATGATATACTTGAGAGATGAGCAAGATGGCTGCCTTGCTGCAATGGTGACAAATTTTGCCCCCCCCCCCTCTCTTTTTCTGAAAGAATTAACCACGTGCTGGGTAGCCCTCAGTGGCCCAAGAGTGGTCACACTATCTGATTGCACTGACATATCGCACAGATAGAAATTTGTGAACGTGGAGTTTGCTGTCCAGACACAAGACTGGACAATGTCATGGAGGGACAAGTTCTTCCATAAAGGCCATGTGTAGCGATGGCACGAATCTCATGGGAAGAAGCAGTATACAGTAGTGGGGAGGCGTCAATGGAATTTTCGTAATGTCATGCATTGCAGAACGGGCGAAACAACTGAAATAACAGGCGCCGAGAGCCGCGAGCGGAATCGGTACGAGTAAGATAGTGGCGAATGGCTCGTACAGAGCATAACAAAAAGGTCGCCAACGAGCCCATGTAGGAAGTCTGAAAACGCAGGAATAGAGTACGACCGTAAAGCGCACGAACCTAAGCGAACAGACTCATTTGGCAATAAATTCCGGAACGGGACGAAAAGAGAATGCGAGACCAATCTATCGTCCCAGTAATGGAAGATCTCTCAAAAACATGAAGTTCAGACATTCAAGAGGCCAATGCAAAAGCCGCCAGAAAAGCCACCTTGTAGGACACAGCTTTAGAGAAGCGGATAGAAAGGGTTCAAAGGGCGGACGAATCAAAGCACACAGAACCACACCGATATCCCATTTCAGTAACAGTAGGCGAGTACGTCGCGACTGTAAGGCGAAGGCGCGAATAAGCGCAGAGATATAATCGTTAAGGCTAATGTCGGTACCAGAGGTAAGACGAACACCCTAGCCAGAGCAGATCCATACCCTACAATGGAGCTAATATGAAACTTCCTATCCCGGTGAAGATGAAGGAGGAAGTCAGCAACGAGGGAAATAGAGACAGAGTCGGGATCGGCATAACGTCCTCGGCACCAGGACAAATAAATCCGCTGCAGAGACCGAACCCGTAAAAAACGAACATAGTGAGTAAGGTCCTGCATAGAAAGCAAACGGATCTAAACACAAACTGTTTGAGTGTTAAAGTCAACATGGTTCTGAGTTAAACCAAAAATCAACACAAATCTGTGCTGAATTCAAAAACAAGCGTCTAGACCGTCATTGACAATCCAGGCGACGTCCATCACTATCCACGTCCATAATCCAAAAACCCATTCCATTCTCCATACAACAGTATTAGATGAAATACTGTTGATTCCAACAACAATTTTGTTAACTCAACACAAAATCGGAATCAAAAAATGCTTGAACAAAACTCACTTCGTAGAGTAATGACGCACCTAAGTAAATCACCATGTGAAAAACCTGAGAGGGACTGATACAAATGGAAGGATGACGCTAAACGGACGGACTTCCACTCCCGCCGACGACCGACGATGGAGTATCGAAGGAAGTGCCGAAAACGAGGAAATATGGATATAAAATATACATCTCACATATGAT
>JAVTVY010029980.1:0-13165 GCA_036873755.1 Hanleya hanleyi
ACGGCCTACCTGGATTTAGCCCACACCTACTTGTACGTGAAAGCTAAAATAACGAACAAGGACGGGACGAACATATTGGCCACTGCGAATGTAACCCCGGTGAATCTTTGGCTGCACTCCATGTTCCAACAGGTGGATATCAGTCTGAACGATAGACTCATCAGTACGTCCACCAATACGTATGCGTATAGAGCCTACCTGGAGACGCTGTTGTCGTACGGCAGTGATGCCAAACTATCACACTTACAAGCTGCGCTGTACTACAGGGATACACCCGGATACCAGAACGTGCTACTCCCTGGCAATACTGGGTACGCCAGACGCAAAAGATTAGCAAGAGAAAGCAAGTCCATCGATATGATGGGACGACTGCACGCCGATCTGTTCATGCAAGACCGCTACATGATGAACGGTGTAACCATCAAGATCAAGTTGATCCGTTCCTCACCTATGTTTGCCTTAATGGCCGGTGGGGAGGGAGCTATCGATTACAACATCATCATTGAAGATGCAGCCCTGTTTGTCCGTACGGTAGATTTGCAACAGGGGGTGTTGCTGAGTCACATGCAAGCCTTAGCGAAAAAACCAGCCCTGTATCCCATCCGACGCGTACAGACCAAGGTGTTCTCGGTGCCCGCAGGTACGATGATGGCCAACAGAGAGAATTTATTTCTAGGAGATCTGCCTAAACGTCTTACCCTGGCGTGTGTGACCAACACCACATTCAATGGAAATTGGGCTGAGAATCCGTTCAAATTTGATCATTTCAACATCAACTTTGTGGCACTGCACGTGGCCGGCCATCAAATTCCAGCCCGACCCTTACAACCGGACTTTACTAACGGAAACTATGTGCGGACCTACCTGAACCTGTTTACAGCCACAGGACAAAACAACCAGGACGAAGGCAATACCATCAGTCGAAAAGACTTTGGCAATGGGTACACATTGTTCGCCTTTGACCTCACCCCTACCTTGGAACACGATCATCAACTGGCTTTACTGAAGAAAGGAAACCTACGGTTGGAACTGCGTTTCTCCCTCCCTCTACCCAGCACCATTAATGTGATTTGCTACGCCGAGTTTGACAACGTCATCAGCGTGGATGAGCAAAGAAACGTGCTGTGTGACTTCTCCAGTTAAACATGGATACAGAACAGCTGATGGACATACTCCAGCGAGATGCCAAGATCCCCTTTCGAGGTGTGTTTCCACGCAATGTGTTTCCCACCCACTCCACCACCCCTGCAGCCTACATCCTGAATACAGACCCGAAGAGTCGACCCGGTGAACATTGGATAGCTGTGTACGTGGACACCCAAGGCCAAGGCGAATACTTTGATTCCTACGGACTTGCACCCCTCCATGCCGATTTGGTGAAATTCATGGACGTCTCCACGACAGAGTGGCGTTGGAATACGCAAAGATTACAAGGCCCCTTGAGTAGTGTGTGCGGACAGTACTGTGTGTTTTATCTCACTCACCGGAGTAGAGGACATTCTATGTCTACCATTGTACATATGTTTGATGATTATTGTCAAGCCGAAGACAGGGATGTTCTCGTCTATGACTGGACGGCCTCTCGTTTTAATGTGCATGCTCCATTTCTCTGGTTAACTTAAAAATTGTACTGCGCGCATCTTGTTTATTATTGTTATGACGTTGTTGTTCTGACGTTGAATAAATTGATGAAAAAAACACAATGATGGGTTTTGACTTTCTCTTTTTTTTATTTAAGTCAACAAGGATTAGACTATACAAAATAGAAATACAGGGATACAAAAATAGTAGGGTATGTACACATAGAATAGTAGTGGTATATATACAAAAAAAGTTCTGTCAGGAGTAGGATTTGAACCCACGACCAGCAATTGCTGACCAGCACTTAGGACTGGCGCCTTAGACCACTCGGCCATCCTGACTTTTACATTTGTGTATCCACAGTTAGTGTTCGACATGTTACAAGTCCAAGTAAGTGGTGCTCACACCGTCGGCCAATACTTTTCGTTTGGGATAAAAGAAAGTAAAGGCGTCTCGTTGCTGAATATAGCTCCGCATCTGGTGGTCGACGACCCGGAATCCTCGGTTAGTGCCACTCGCACTGGCCTGGCTTTGCAACACGCCCAGGTAGAGAGCTTTGTCGATGTTGGGATCGCGCCGGCTCACCCCTTTACAGCTAAATTTATTTTCCTCCCCTCCATCTCCTCCTCCGTAACAGTAGTAGGTCTTGGAGGAGAGAGCAATCATAGCATCTCCGCTCCACTCCAGCTTGAAGAGCCCGGGTGTCCGCTTGTCGTAGGTGTAGTGATCGCGTCGGGGTAGCCACTGGTCCCGTTCCGCCTCATACTGTTCCCGTAACTCGGGTTTCACCAGGGACTCCCAATCGGCGTTGGAGACGGCCATGTAGGCCGAATCGGTGTCCATCTCCATGAGTTGCCAGTCTGACGCATTAAAATAGACACCCATAAAATCATAGATGAATTCCAGCATCCTCAGCTTGGCCACCTGATAGACCATACATCCAATCTGCAAGGGTAAGTTGTACCGGATAGTCTTCTTGGCTGAAGTGACTTCATAGGTGTCGTCATCGATCACCTCCACAGATCGAAAGAGAGGCAAATTCACTCTTTTGCGGGCTTGGGCAGTACTACAAATGTTCACGTTGACGTGCTTATCCTGGTTGGTTACTGTCTTTCCATAATAACCATTTCCAGTGAGTTTCCAAGATTCAGCGATGATGGCCTGACTCGGGTCTTGATCACCTTGACGACGGGCCTTCGTCACGAGGTCCGCATTCTCCGCAAAACAAGCCTCAGGTACGTACTGGATGACCTGATAGATTTGAGTAATTTCCAAACCGTGCTTCATATACCACTGCAATAAGGGGGTGCCCAGCAAGATCTTCTCGGCCCACATACTTCCAATTAACATGCGGCGAGGTTTAGGCAAACACTCGTGCTGCTCCGCATAGGCGCCCATGGTCTCCCCAATATCCGCCCGACCCACCAGCGTGTTCTTGAAGATAGGCGGACACTGGGCGAAGAGGGGCTTGAGAGTGTCGGGAACATGCAAATCACATTCTACAAAGCCGTAGAGCTGTCCCGAACGAATGGCGTCCAACATCTGAGGCAGACTTAGCAGTCGCCGACGACTCAAAGGGTACTCACGCTCTTTTAGGAACCGTTGTAAATGGGGCAGGGCCTTGCACATCGTGTGAAATTCACACTCCCACATCTCAATGAGATGGAAGCCTCGCTCTTTGACGTAATCTCCGTTGACCACTACTTCTTCGCGTAATTCTTGTGCCGATTTTCCACGGCGCTCATTGAAGCGTCCCGCGCTAAAATGACATTCGTGGCCGTGCCAGTAACACCCGTAAAACTGGAAAACAGTCGGTGTGCCTTGGACAAGGGCAAACCCATCGACGGGGAGTCGGCGATCTCCTATCCGCTTCTCTGTGGCGTTGGTCTGGTGACGAATATAAATCGCCCGTCGATAGGCTTCCCAGTCTAACCACTGGTCGGCGAGATGTTTGTACGGCGTCCGCTGCGGTGTAAAATGCCCACCTTCTGCCCACCAACGCGTATAATGACCGCTGGGCATGGGTTGGGCGAGCGACCACAAGTACAAGGCATTCGCGTCAAACCCAATGATTTTGGCACACGGTTTCCCACTGGGGAGAGTCGTCACATCCTTCTCATGGTAGCGGTGAAAAATAAGGCTAGGGCCCCCCACAATGTTCCGCTTCAAACAATCGTGCATGTCTGCATCTTTTTGTTGTATGAGTGAAAAGTACGTAGGACACTCTTGAAACAGATGGCGAAGCGCCAGACCAGGTAAACTTAAGCACTCCTTGAATATGTCCACATGCATTTGGCGACGAAAGAGTTGCACCATTTTCTCGGCCGCTTCGAGAAAGGGAACCACATCTAGGTTGTTATACCACACCAGGAAATCTCGCAACGTCTTCATGCTGTGACGGTTCCACACTTGTTGGAGTTCGATGTAGGTGGCCTCCGGTAGAGCTGCCCCTTTCAGGTCATTGTAAAACGCTTCGCGGGGTGGCAACTGGGTGTCTTCTAAGCGGTCCAGGCTCGTCATATAGGTGTAAGGAAAGTAACCTTTCGTCTGGGTACAGTTATAGGCCTTGACCCACTGGTCATAGCTACAATTAGGTGCCAGGTAATTCCTTACATCGAGGAAATGCAGTGACGTGGTAGTGAGGGCCATATGGTTGTTGATCTTCTTGATCACCGACTTGAGGGTATCGGACTGAGCCAAGTAAGGGTAGAGAAATTCCTTGACCATGTTCAGATCGTAACGGCCCGAATTAAACCCGAGCACCGGTAACTGAGTCAGGTACTGCACGAACCGGGCTTTCAATTTCGCCGCATACGGTTTCGGTAGGGGGACATCCTGCGACTGCAGAGGCTGCGACTGGGATTGCGGCTCAGACTCGGACTCGGACTCTTCATCATCGCTGAACGCTACACCAGGTTCAGGAATGCGGTCGTCCAGCTGGGCCAGTACGTCCTCGAACTTGGCCACCATCAATGCCGTACTGGCCGCACTGACTTTCTCTAAATACTCCATCATACGGGTGATCAACTCATGGGATTCTCCCGTGGACACGAAACACACCGGAGCAGCGTCATAGCCAGGTACATTGGATGAAATGCTGACACTCAGAGGAATATGGCGCTGTGTCCACTGTGTTTTCGCCGAAAACAGGTCCATGGGCTCTAACAGGGCCTCAAAATCATAGCATGCCCGGAAGGGAAAATAACGATCCTCCTCCGGTATCATCACACCCTCATCGGCCAGTTCCTGGAAAATAGTAGGTGCATTATGATACACGCCACCCGGATAGACTCGCTTGACACTGTTGTCACAGGTTTTCTCGTGGCGATGTAAGTTGTAAGACGTTTTAAACACACGATGGCATTGGGCACAACTGAAAGACTGAGCGTACTGGCTCATATTGTAAATGAGAAAAATGACTCACGCCATTGTCATCGAACACATTCACTTTCATGGTAGCAGCATACCGTTCTGTTGATCGCCGAACCAATTCAGCCACAAATGTATCCTCCTCCTCGCATCGTAATCGATACACAAAGATATTAATATCGAACAGTCTTTCCACGTCATCCAAATTCTTAAAGGGAACGCCACGGAAGTGCCGCTTATCCATGTCTTGCTGCTCTAAATACTCCTCCCAATAGCCATCGGCCACTGTGTCACAATCGTGGGGGTTACACTCGTCCAGATGCACGGCCAAACATCGAAACAGACATTTCCGGTCTTTGTAGGGCCCCTTTTTCCCTCCTGTTAATCCATTCAGGCCTTGTCGATGAAACAACCACGGGGGAAGTTCTACAGGAGCACCGATCGGGTGATCTCGCATTTTCGTGACGAAAAATGTAACGTTAGTCACCATTTCCACAAGCCATTGCGTATTGGGGCGTTGCAACTGGGCCCATTCCAATGGATCCAACGTAGTCAATTGCTCGATCAGGGGCTCGAGAGAAATCGCATCCGTTACCGTGAACGGCTGATCAAACACATAGGTATTATTGCTGGGGTAGAAATACCGCAGTTGATCCGTCTCCTTATGCCGTAAGATATACCCAAATGTCATATTCAACTTATAGGCCGTCACCTGATCTTTGAAAATGTTCTCGGCATAGGTAGTGAGATACGTAAGGTCCTCCAGCCGAAAATTGTACAAGTCCAAAAGACGACGGTCAAGGTGAAAACAATGGCGTATGGTAGCCCAGTGTCGTTGATAAATGACCCTCACACGCTCGTCTTCAGGCAAGACTTCAACCGGAGGGGCTGCTGGGTCCAAGGGAAAATCTTCTCCACGTCTCATGGTTTTCGTCTCATACAAGCGGATAGGCAAGCAGGCAAACAGACAGGGAGGCAGACAGGCAGATCAGGTAAGTCCAATTGAAATACACCCCTTTCCCTAAAAATCGACTGCTTTTATACGTTTTCCCCGTGAGTGGGTGGGTTCAAAATGGCGGACCCTTATTTTACACACACAACACCCTCAGCCACCATTTTAAACCCACCCACTCACATCCCAGGTCAAATCAGTGCACCCGAGTGAGTGGGTGGGTTCAAAATGGCGGACTTTCAACGTCCCAGAGAAAATAACCGGCCACCATTTTGAACCCACCCACTCACATAGCACTCAATCACCCCGGTGAGTGGGTGGGTTCAAAATGGCGGACCCTTATTTTACACACACAACACCCTCAGCCACCATTTTAAACCCACCCACTCACATCCCAGGTCAAATCAGTGCACCCGAGTGAGTGGGTGGGTTCAAAATGGCGGACTTTCAACGTCCCAGAGAAAATAACCGGCCACCATTTTGAACCCACCCACTCAATCACCCCGGTGAGTGGGTGGGTTCAAAATGGCGGACCCTTATTTTACACACACAACACCCTAAGCCGCCATTTTAAACCCACCCACTCACATCCCAGGTCAATCAGTGCACCCGAGTGAGTGGGTGGGTTCAAAATGGCGGACGTTCAACGTCCCAGAGAAAATAACCGGCCGCCATTTTTAACCCAACCACTCACATCTCAACTCACGTATGCGAACCCCCCCTATGGCAACCCAAAAATTAACTCCGCGCATGCGCAGTGAGGCGCTACGACGACGTTTTACTCATTGTATACTACTGGTACCGTTACATACAGAAGATGTATTCATTGCTACCGCACCATTCTGATGTACACATCACGTTTTCTCCAACGGGATTATTGGTTTGTATATTAAAATATCCTAGTAAGAGGGTTTTTGTCTGCAGATGCTCTCGGTCATCGGATTGAACACAGTCCATTATTTCACAGGTGGAAGATTGTGATGAGCAGATAGATTTACCACTACGATGTAAGTTTGGCACCAGGAGATAGTCCATCAGCGCCCTGTGGCGTAAATATATTGCGTGTAGTTTGCAACGTTGAATTTAATTTCGGTTGTGTAGTAATAAATAGTATATGTAACAAGCTGAATTAGAATATCTTCAGTTCTCGGCTAAATTTACGAGAATAAAATGATAGGATTTCGTCGACAGCCGGAAATGAAAGACGTTATAATGAATAAGAAGACAGATCCTGTCTTCTTTAGTGGGCTTCAAACATAATTCAATATTAAATAACAGGAAATATGTATTGGATGTTATGTAATGACAAGAGTTAATTATATTTTTCCGAAGTAATTTAAGCGTAAATTAGACGAGCGACGAACTCGATATGCGAGATGTATGTTTTCTGTATTATTTGTTGATTTCATATACGTTAATTACCCACTGCTGTAGTACATGCTGAGGTCGGCATATGCAGCATACGTATGAATTATTATGTTGATATATTTATTAGAGTGTAAGCTCTACTCTTCGACGAAAAAAAAAAGATTTTCATCCTACAAGATAAATTCATGATAGTTCTCTTTCGAAGAGAATTTATTCAGACAGTTCAGAAATGAAGCTGACGGAACTCCAACCCATAAACATTCTCCTAAATATAAGGTACTTTCTCGAAAGACAGGAAACCGTCAACAGTTCTCAAGATAATAGCAGCATTGATATTCTAATAGTCAAATGTATACAACTTTTCTATCCTTATTAGACATCAAGCTTTTTTTTTTAATTCAAATCCTGCAAAATTGGATTTTCTTGAAGTTTGAATAATGGAATGTTAGCCTTGAAATAATTGCGAAGGTTCATTACATGAAAATGAATTCATGGTTGAACACAGTGCTCTCTGACCTATTAATGAATTCATGGTTGAACACAGTGTTCTCTGACCTATTAATGAATTCATGTTTGAACACAGTGCTCTCTGACCTATTAATGAATTCATGGTTGAACACAGTGCTCTCTGACCTATTAATGAATTCATGGTTGAACACAGTGCTCTATGTCCTATTAATGAATTCATGGTTGAACACAGTGTTCTCTGACCTATTAATGAATTCATGGTTGAACACAGTGCTCTCTGACATATTAAAGAATTCATGGTTGAACACAGTGATCTCTGTCCTATTAATGAATTCATGGTTGAACACAGTGCTCTCTGACCTATTAAAGAATTCATGGTTGAACAAAGTGATCTCTGTCCTATTAATGAATTCATGGTTGAACACAGTGCTCTCTGACCTATTAAAGAATTCATGGTTGAACAAAGTGATCTCTGTCCTATTAATGAATTCATGGTTGAACACAGTGTTCTCTGACCTATTAATGAATTCATGGTTGAACACAGTGCTCTCTGATCTATTAATGAATTCATGGTTGAACACAGTGCTCTCTGACCTATTAAAGAATTCATGGTTGAACACAGTGCTCTATGTCCTATTAATGAATTCATGGTTGAACACAGTGCTCTCTGACCTATTAATGAATTCATGGTTGAACACAGTGCTCTCTGACCTATTAATGAATTCATGTTTGAACACAGTGCTCTCTGACATATTAATGAATTCGTGGTTGAACAAAGTGCTCTCTGACCTATTAAAGAATTCATGGTTGAACAAAGTGATCTCTGTCCTATTAATGAATTCATGGTTGAACACAGTGCTCTCTGACCTATTAATGAATTCATGGTTGAACACAGTGCTCCCTGACCTATTAATGAATTCATGGTTGAACACAGTGCTCTCTGACCTATTAATGAATTCATGTTTGAACACAGTGCTCTCTGACCTATTAATGAATTCATGGTTGAACACAGTGCTCTCTGACCTATTAATGAATTCATGTTTGAACACAGTGCTCTCTGACATATTAATGAATTCGTGGTTGAACACAGTGCTGTCTGACCTATTAATGAATTCATGTTTGAACACAGTGCTGTCTGACCTATTAATGAATTCATGTTTGAACACAGTGCTGTCTGACCTATTAATGAATTCATGTTTGAACACAGTGCTGTCTGACCTATTAATGAATTCATGGTTGAACACAGTGCTCTCTGACCTATTAATGAATTCATGGTTGAACACAGTGCTCTCTGACCTATTAATGAATTCATGTTTGAACACTCTGCTCTCTGACCTATTAATCAATTCATGGTTGAACACAGTGCTCTCTGACCTATCAATGAATTCATGGTTGAACACAGTGCCCTCTGACCTATTAATGAATTCATGTTTGAACACAGTGCTGTCTGACCTATTAATGAATTCATGTTTGAACACAGTGCTGTCTGACCTATTAATGAATTCATGGTTGAACACAGTACTCTCTGTCCTATCAATGAATTCATGGTTGAACACAGTGCTCTCTGACCTATTAATGAATTCATGGTTGAACACAGTGCTCTCTGACCTATTAATGAATTCATGTTTGAACACAGTGCTCTCTGACCAATTAATCAATTCATGCGTGAACACAGTGCTCTCTGACCTATCAATGAATTCATGGCTGAACACAGTGGTCTCTCACCTATTAATGAATTCATGGTTGAACACAATGCTCTCTGACCTATAACTGAATTCATGGTTGAACACAGTGCTCTCTGACCTATTAATGAATACATGATTGAACACAGTGCTCTCTGACCTATTAATGAATTCATGGTTGAACACACTGTTCTCTGACCTATTAATGAATTCATGGTTGAACTCAGTGCTCTCTGTCCTATTAATGAATTCATGGTTGAACACAGTGCTCTCTGACCTGTAACTCAATTCATGGTTGAACACATTGCTCTCTGACCTATTAATGAATTCATGGTTGAACACAGTGCTCTCTGATCTATTAATGAATTCATGGTTGAACACAGTGCTCTCTGTCCTATTAATGAATTCATGGTTGAACAACGTGCTCTCTGATCTATTAATGAATTCATGGTTGAACACAGTGCTCTCTGTCCTATTAATGAATTCATGGTTGAACACAGTGTTCTCTGACCTATTAATGAATTCATGGTTGAACACAGTGCTCTCTGACCTATTAATGAATTCATGGTTGAACACAGTGCTCTCTGATCTATTAATGAATTCATGGTTGAACACAGTGTTCTCTGATCTATTAATCAATTCATGGGTGAACACAGTGCTCTCTGTCCTATTAATGAATTCATGGTTGAACACAGTGCTCTCTGTCCTATTAATGAATTCATGGCTGAACACATTGCTCTCTGATCTATTAATGAATTCATGGTTGAACACAGTGCTCTCTGTCCTATTAATGAGTTCATGGTTGAACACAGTGCTCTCTGATCTATTAATGAATTCATGGTTGAACACAGTGCTCTCTGTCCTATTAATGAATTCATGGTTGAACACAGTGCTCTCTGTCATATTAATGAATTCATGGTTGAACACAGTGCTCTCTGACCTATTAATGAATTCATGGTTGAACACAGTGCTCTCTGACCTATTAAAGAATTCATGATTGAACACAGTGCTCTCTGACCTATTAATGAATTTATGGTTGAACACAGTGCTCTATGTCCTATTACTGAATTCATGGTTGAACACAGTGTTCTCTGACCTATTAACGAATTCATGGTTGAACACAGTGCTCTCTGTCCTATTAATGAATTCATGGTTGAACACAGTGATCTCTCACCTATTAATGAATTCATGGTTGAACACAGTGCTCTCTCACCTATTAATGAATTCATGGTTGAACACAGTGCTCTCTGTCCTATTAATGAATTCATGGTTGAACACAGTGCTCTCTGATCTATTAATGAATTCATGGTTGAACACTGTGCTCTCTGTCCTATTAATGAATTCATGGTTGAACACAGTGCTCTCTGTCCTATTAATGAATTCATGGTTGAACACAGTGCTCTCTGACCTATTAATCAATTCATGGTTGAACACAGTGCTCTCTGACCTATCAATGAATTCATAACACAGTGCCCTCTGACCTATTAATGAATTCATGTTTGAACACAGTTCTGTCTGACCTATTAATGAATTCATTTTTGAACACAGTGCTGTCTTTCCTATTAATGAATTCATGGTTGAACACAGTGCTCTCTGTCCTATCAATGAATTCATGGTTGAACACAGTGCTCTCTGACCTATTAATGAATTCATGTTTGAACACAGTGCTGTCTGACCTATTAATGAATTCATGGTTGAACACAGTGCTGTCTGACCTATTAATGAATTCATGTTTGAACACAGTGCTGTCTGACCTATTAATGAATTCATGTTTGAACACAGTGCTGTCTGACCTATTAATGAATTCATGTTTGAACACAGTGCTCTCTGACCTATTAATGAATTCATGTTTGAACACAGTGCTGTCTGACCTATTAATGAATTCATGGTTGAACACAGTGCTCTCTGACCTATTAATGAATTCATGTTTGAACACAGTGCTGTCTGACCTATTAATGAATTCATGTTTGAACACAGTGCTGTCTGACCTATTAATGAATTCATGTTTGAACACAGTGCTCTCTGACCTATTAATGAATTCATGGTTGAACACAGTGCTCTCTGACCTATTAATGAATTTATGTTTGAACACAGTGCTGTCTGACCTATTAATGAATTCATGTTTGAACACAGTGCTGTCTGAACTATTAATGAATTAATTTTTGAACACAGTGCTCTCTGACCTATTAATCAATTCATGGTTGAACACAGTGCTCTCTGTCCTATTAATGAATTCATGATTGAACACAGTGCTCTCTGACCTATTAATGAATTTATGGTTGAACACAGTGCTCTATGTCCTATTACTGAATTCATGGTTGAACACAGTGATCTCTGACCTATTAACGAATTCATGGTTGAACACAGTGCTCTCTGTCCTATTAATGAATTCATGGTTGAACAAGGTGATCTCTCACCTATTAATGAATTCATGGTTGAACCCAGTGCTCTCTCACCTATTAATGAATTCATGGTTGAACACAGTGCTCTCTGACCTATCAAAGAATTCATGATTGAAGACAGTGCTCTCTGACCTATTAATGAATTTATGGTTGAACACAGTGCTCTATGTCCTATTACTGAATTCATGGTTGAACACAGTGTTCTCTGACCTATTAACGAATTCATGATTGAACACAGTGCTCTCTGACCTATTAAAGAATTCATGGTTGAACACAGTGCTCTCTGACCTATTAATGAATTCATGGTTGAACACAGTGCTCTCTGACCTGTTAATGAATTCATGGTTGAACACAGTGCTCTCTGGTCTATTAACGAATTCATGGTTGAACACAGTGCTCTCTGACCTATTAATGAATTCATGGTTGAACACAGTGCTCTCTGACCTATTAATGAATTCATGGTTGATCACAGTGCTCTCTGACCTATTTGGTATTGATGATGGCACCTTATATTTGCAAATTATATCTGCATATAACATGTTATCATTATTGATTATTTGAAAGACTTACCGAACTGCTAGATTACATAATACCAGGAGGGTTCTGTTAAACTGCCGTCACGTGTGGTTGACGCACATATATATATGAATGACAAGCCAGGTGATGAAGAGAAATAACACGACAAATATATACCAAACTTCTGCTATGAATGGTACGATATCAAGGGTCTAACACAGACAACCTAAACCCCTGTTCCTAGTCTATCCTTAGTCGGTACTGCTATCATCATGCAGTCCTATCCAGGAAAAGGACGTTATATTCCCATTGGTCCTTATCCAAGAGCAGTCGGTATAATAACAATGTTAAGGAAGAACTCCGTAAACGAGAGCAATCAAAGGGTCAGTGAGCGAACAGAACTTAACGTCGCTTTCAACAATATTTCAGCTATATTGCGACGAACCAACTAAGCACCACCCAGCCAAGTTGCGTTCCACACTGCCAAAAATACCCTACTTATTTAAGAAAATGCCTTAAAATTTTCTTGAAATAAGATAATTTTACTCAAAATAAGTTAAATTTTAAGATTTTTTTTCTTGTTTAAGTAAAATTGGAGTGGGGTAAGTATAGTTTACTTAAACAAGAAAAAAATAAGAAATTTTCTTAAAACAAGATTTTTTTAAGAAAAAGTCTTCCTTTTTTCTTGTTTAAGTAAAATATACTTACCCCACTCCAAATTTTACTTAAACAAGAAAAAAATGTTAAAATTTTCTTAAAATTTAACTTATTTTGAGTAAAATTATCTTATTTCAAGAAAATTTTACGGCATTATCTTAAATAAGTAG
>JAVTVY010029981.1:0-11905 GCA_036873755.1 Hanleya hanleyi
CGAATTCATCCCGGCCCGAATCAATTCTTCTTGTTTCCCATATCCGAAAACTAATGGTCTACGTTTTGGCCGTGTTGACACACCACTTTGCAGTGTTCTCCTAGAGGGGTGGCGGCAAAATGGCTTTCCTTGGGTAAACAGCCGGCTAGAAGTTGAATCAGAAGTGACCAGATCGTAAGTGTATTGATTCCAGCTATGTCAACGGATGCTTCTTACCGCTAATTTTCCACCTACCCTTCATTTTCCACGGCTAATACTTGGCCAATGTTAAACGCGAAATGGCATGAATAGGACTCCTCGCAAAAAAGATTTTTTCCCGAATTCCATTCGGTTCTTTTTCCGATGGCCTGATTGAATTATCATTCTCTGCAGGGCTTGTATAATAAACCCTGCAGCCAAACCGGTCACTCTCCAAAAGGGTGGCCCTCAAACCTCCATCGAGACCACGGAAAGGACATAATGACGGCGGAATCATCAAACCATCATAAAAGAAACTTTCAATTCAGGATTGGAAGGCAATATCTTCTAATGAAAATGGATCCATAGGATCATCTCCATAATCCGATAAAAAGCAAATACGACTCCTCGACTTGCCGAGCTGACTTCGCATTAATTCCGCAACGCGCGTGAACGCATGAATTAACGATGTCGAGAGGAGAAAATACTATATGCTGGGAAACAATACCGCGACTTAAACATCGAACAATTCATATCGAGATTAGACCTATACTGCTGCTAAAATAAGTTTATAGTATAAGATTTCTATAAAAGCAGATTTTGAAACAGAAACATTAGGACATTCCAGTATGACAAAACAAGTGTACACGGGTCCATCTGCGCGAACCCAGTCAAATCAAATTTTGACAGATGTGTGACCGGACACGTGCGAATGGTGTACGTCATGTAGTTCTATACATGCAAAATAAATCCGCCAAATACCAAATTCGATGTAGAACCAATGAACAAGAATTAACAACAGGATTGTAAGATTTGGGACCTTAAGTTTGTGCACTGTTAGAATCAGTGGGTCGAATTGATCAAAATAAACTGTCGCTTCTGACCCAAAACTTTGCGTATAGACGTGACATACTCAATGTTATTGAGTCAAAGAATATAGGGTTGAGATTTTGACCCAAGAATATTGGGTCGACAGGTGTAGTGGGCAGACCACTGCAACCCAATATTCTTGGGTCAACGTTTGGACCCAAAGCTCTTGGGTCGGAATGAATTTTGACTCAATTAACTCGAGTCGACAGAACTAATCCAAAATGTTTGACCAAATATTCTTGGGTAGAAAAACCCCTCAACCCAAACTTGTTGGGTGGCAGCGACCACATAATTTGACAGCTTGACCAGGCTTGAAGCCTCCACCAATCCACCCCACCGCGCTTCTAAATTTCCCCGATATCCCTCGGGCCAATTATTCAACCGGTAAGTGTAAAATCTTTAAAAAGTTCAATTTGACAGAAAATCACAGTTCAGGCACTTTCGTGTGCTTTTAACATCACAAATTATTGCAGAAACTTATAAAACAGCGCTGCCCCGAGCGCCTCCACTCCAAGTATTTCGAATTTGGCGATACATATGCCGATAGCAAAATACGAATGTAGCCTGCAAGATCTATGACGTTACGTTTCGTAACTTGTGTCTAATTCAGCTTAACCCGAGGCTAGGGGGCCGTATGAACCCATGTATTTCAAGATTCTGAGGGTATTCATATGAAGTCACAATCGAAGAGGGACTGAGATACATACATCCTACTCTAGATAACGACTTGAATGAAAGATCTCCATGGTGTTCATATGAACAGTCACAATCAAAGCATGACTGAGATACATACTACTCTGAATAACGACAATCATATGGATTATGAATACTGATCAGCGATCCGAACTCGATATTTTTGCAATATATCACGTCTTGCCGGCATCATTGAAAACTGTTCACCGCTTCTGTCTTGCAGGAAACTAGCCTATTTTTATGTATCACATGATATATTTTTTGAAGTTGGTGCTACTGCTGTTATATGAATACCGGCTTATAATAAATGATGGACTAGATGCCTGTATTGGATTAATAACATGCACATAAACTACGAGAAATATGGATTCAAACATACCTTTTTTAATTTAACCATAATACTTTACACTAAAATTATGCAAATGTCATAGAATCGAAGAGCGGTAAAGTAAAACAAGAAAGATGGACAGACGGACAGACAGACAGCCGACGCGGGCAATACCCTTTGGACAAAATTTGTAACCTAAATTTGTAACCTAAACACGTCATGTACAGGCGGGACAAACAGGTATCCATGGATTCATATAATTTAAGTTCACCTCGCAACTACTTATAGAGCACCGATCACGGAGCTGTATGGTATCAGGCCCCATTATTAATTTGCAAAGCAAATTCCAACAAGCATTTCATGGAAAACGATGTATCATCAGTCAGAAAAATGGGGATGGCCTGCTCGTCGCCCTGTATGATGAAAAAGGCTGATGGACTTATAGCACTTTTTAAAGGTGATGAGGCCATGCAGTTCATCACCATTTCAGGGTTATGCCCAGGCCATATCACCCAAAAACTGAGATGGCATAATATCTGCACATATTGCTCATCACCCTAAGCGTGATGGTCATCACCATATAAAGGGTGAATAAGGCGATGGCTCTGAAGCATCACCTTTTTTCTATGGAGTCTAAAACGCCCGCTTTGGCTCGATACATATTGTGGGATTTTCTTCTTCCTTCCTCTGTGTTGCCTCGTATTTGACGGTAGCAATCGAAAGGCAGAAAGATACGTATCCAATAACGCTCGTTGAGTGATAAAAGACGAATTTAGACCAAAGAATTTGCTTGAAATAAATTTCTCCTGCGAAATATAAAAACAAAAAAAACCACATGCCTGTGTTCCGATTCTGCACTATTTAGTACGTGCAGATATTAGCTAGAAGCTCCCGAGTTGAGGCTTATCACATGGTATCGGGTATTAAAAGTCAAACTCGTTCCTATCTGCCAGGTCACCTCAACCAGGTACGACTTTATGGTCCATTTACGCTCTCAATATTGTACATTCAGAACTTACGGGAACTTCGGGAGATCACCCCAGCATACTCTGGTTTCTACTCAAGCTGAGCAGTCACAACATGTAGTCTGTGAATATGAGGAGAATATTTCTCCGGTTTAAAAGTTCATAATGTCTTCATCCTCGCGAGTCACTGGCTTGGTTAGTTTCTCATACGAGTTCTGGATATAAATAGATCAAGGGGTTTTCTCTGAATCAAACCAATCAGTGAACGCGCTAATCTAGCTGATTACGCCAATCCGCTGCAAGGTTTGAGATTATATTATATTGTTGGCATCAGCTGAAATCAACATCGAAAGTCAAAGCAAAAACTGCAGGCTTGGGATATCGACATGCTAACTACTTTATCCAGTGAAACATATATACTTTAAAGTTTGGCAAAAAATTGTACACCTGCAAAAGTGAGTGAGTGAGTGAATAGAATTTAACGTCGCTTTCAACAATATTTCAGCTATATCACGACGAACCAACTAAGCACCACCCAGCCCAGTTGTGTTCCTGTTACTTCAAAGAAGAAATCTTTGAAGTAGCATGGAACCAGACACCCTCCATCCACCCTATAAAACACTGAGGACAGCGCACAAGACAAGACAGGACGCTTACATGGTGCAATAAGGACAAGTGATATTACAGTGCTAGACATCACATTATCAAGTTCCTGTTGCTTCTCAGCAAAATGCATTGAAGCAACACTGAGACAGCGAAAAAGATCAACTATCTAACAACAAAATTACATCACACATCAATCCTTGTCAAACAATCCTTAATCCGTGTTAGTGAGGTTAATAAGGTTATCTGGCGTTATGTGAATCCACATAGATATTTTCATATAAACTTATAACCCCTTTTCTCGAAATCATACAACTTTTTATTCCAACAGGCTCATAATAGTCTGGAAAACTGGATGGAATCTTATGCCTGCAATTCGTGCACGGTTGGTGAACAGACTTGACTCTCGTTCACAACATGGGGGGTGACGGTGAAGGGATGTGGTTTAATGTCACACTTAAGGTTATTTTCACTCATATGGGTACAGCCAGTTTGGTGGGTTCACAACAGGGAAGTAACTCGTGATCCAGGGATGTCCGAAAGCTTAGCCGTCACATGAACAATTCCTGGCAAAGAACAGAAAAATATCTGACAAACGAACAATTTGATGAGGCCGGTCTGAATTGGGAGAATGAGGGGGAGATTTAACAAGAGGGAAACGACAATCAACATTTCTATAAGTCATTTGATGAAGTCACTCGGGATATCGAGGAAATCAGCACAGGTAGGATATATTTAACAAATCTAAGTTCCTGATTTGGAACGCTGTAACTTTCCTCTTTCCTTCCATATCCTTTGTAACTGGCATCTACCTTCCTCGAACGTAATACAAACGAAATCGATCGGGCACTCTCCGTACATCCGGCAACATCGATGCTGCGCGCTGGATTGACACTCTCAGCTTCCGCTTCGTCGCACATGGGTCCGTTACAGCGAAATCCCATTAGACTCTCGCAGAGAATTACTTCTTGCGTCATTGATAACTATGAGAGAAAAATTCGATGAAGTGGTCAAAGATTTAAGTGCTCTCGTAAACACAAAAGCTGGTAAATCGCGGATGGGTCTTTTCTAAATGGTGCTATTGTTACTAATGATTTCACTAACATCAAAGACGAACCGAGTTTTTCTCGAGGACACCACAGCGTGGTTTCAACATGCATTCTAGATGGTTTTGGTAATAGCCATGTTCTCCGAAGTATTCCAATGCCCAGACCCGACCTAGAGAATTTCTCCAACTATAGGGTTAACAAGAGCGCATGGGTTCAAAATAGGCTCTGTTAGGGAACATTGAAGAATTACGTACCGTTACGCATTTTTTTTTTTAATATTTTGATCCCCTTCCCCCGTCCTGTACGAAAAATTTAACCCAGCGCACATAGGGGAAAATCTCAACTTTTAGATATAATTTAACGTCGCTTTCAACTATATTTCAGTCATATCACGACGTTGGGTCCTATTCCTTTTCACACCCGGGAACCACACGAGTGGGGTCCTGTTAATTGTCATACCCGGGAACCCCACGGGTGCCTCAGTTAGTCGCCTCTTACGACAAGCTTCATGAGGAGCTGAGTCTTATTCTTACCATGACCTGCGGTGTGAACAATGACATCCCAGGTCAATTCCTGGAAGCCACACGGGGCGTGAGTGAATAGGATTTAACGTCGCTTTCAACATTATTTCAGTCATCGCGACGAACCAACTGCATGAGCACCACCCAGCTAAGTTGCGTTCCTGCTGCTTCAAAAAGGAAATCATTGAAACAAGATGGAACCATCCACCCTATAAAACACTGAGGACAGCACACAAGACGGAGACAGGACGCATAAATGGAGCAATAAAGACAGGTGATATTACAGTGCTATAGACATCACATTGACTGCGGGAGACTATGTGAGACCAGACCAAAGTTGTGGAAATTAGCTATTTTATTTCTCACACTGTTGATGCATAGTTGTTTGGTCTTTCGTAACCCTATCTGGCCTGGGCTTTTTGGGACCTGTTGTGGCTTGGTTGGGGGGGGGGGACAAAATGCCCCCTAATTATTTTTCTTATCCCTTGAGCTAGGGGGCTGAAACTTACCACACTATACCCTTGGGTCAAGCTCTACCAGAAAATGTAAAAAAATCCAAGATGGCCGCTTTGATGACGTCACAGTGGCGTCATTTTCAAAAACGGCATTTTTTGGTCGATTTTTCATTCAAATTTTCCGAATTTTTTATTCCTACGAAGTAGGCTACAGATCGCAAATTGTCCGGTAATGAGTGAGTGAGTGAGTGAGTCAGTCCATCCGAGTCCTTTTGTCGGCAAAATAAGGAGAACCATCGACATTAGAACCTTGATTTTTGGCACGAACGTGCATTAGGGCATTGTTACCAACAAGTTCTGAGCTGATCGAATTCTGCTGAAAATTTGATTTATAATTTTTTTCTTCTATTTATTGATAGCTCAGCGAGTGCACTGTCATGCCCATCGGGAACCCTTGGCAGTATGTTTCACTGTATATATAACACAGTACAAAACGTGATGGGATAATGAAATAGGAAATGCTAATTTTCCATCATTTGTTAGTGCATTTTTCTACACTGCTATTACCAACTTGCCAGCCTACACACAATTCAGTATATTGTTATCTAGATATATGTAAACTGTGGCCTTCAACGTGTATCCTATTTCACATCCTTGAAACATTTCCTCACAGACAACATCAGGCTCAAGTTCAGGTCAAGTTACAGTTACGCACTCGTGGTGAAATATACTACATCAACCAATTAAATAACCCAGCAGAAGAAAGATGTGGCATCATCCTTCATAATAGTCTGCGTGAGCAACAACGATACAAGTTTACTGAGGGGGAAACAAAGCCATGACGGCATGTTTAAAGGGTCTTAATTTATTTTCTTCGGGTAGAATTTAACTAGATAAAGTAAGTAGACGCTATTTATTCGTCTTTGTACCGGTTATGCTCAGGAGAATGGCATGAAATCATTATCTTGTGCAGAGAAGGTGTTGGTCTTGAGTTGAATTACCGTAAACTACATAAATGCTACATTTCTGCTATAGTACTATATATAAAAATTTGTTGTATTGTTGGGAAAATAATGCGATTCAAAAAGTTGTTTTGAACCTGGACAAGGGCACTGAAAACCATTAAAGAGATCGATATATTTTCACACGTAAAGCTTGAAATCTACTGAACTTTTTTATTATTCAATCTGTTTCCTTTAGTTAACAAATTGTGAAATTAAATCGGCGATCGTTATTTATTTTTGGAATGAAGGCGCATTAGGAGATTGTTACCAACAAGTCTTGAGCTGACCTACTTTAGATGAAAATTTCTGGTGATTTTTGATGAAAATCACTGGCGATTCTGACTTGGGCGGTGCCCATCTTAATATAGGCAGGATTCTAACTGGGGGCGGGGATTTCCAAGAGTTCAGTTCGCGTTCCGAGTCCTAATGCCTACTCTACTTCGTAGGTCCTGTGACGTTAGTCACACTGCTCATGTTTATGCAATTTCTCCGCAAAAACTGCATGATAAATTAGTAAATATTAATGTGATGTGAAATAAATAGTTTTTGCCCACTTTTCATCGCGGAAAAGCAGAAATTTTGAAGAAATAGGACAAAAACATCAATTTTCTGATACCCCACCTGTCCGCCATCTTGAATTTTCCCATGATCCTCTGCTCGGGGGTTTATGCAAATAGGCTCAAAATGACCTAAATATGATAAGCTATAAGGTCACGGAGTTTTCAGCTCTCCAATTTTTGTCGTTCCGGAGATAGCGCAGAAAGTTTGGCGGGGGGGGATTTCGCCCAAGGCCAGGTAGGGTTAAGAAGATCGATTTTAGGAACGGCCTAACATATTTGGAAGATATAAAATCGGTGATAGTGCACATAATCGATAATGTTTCTATTTTGTGATGGGGACACTTCGAGACTCACCGAGGGTTGGAGGTGTGTTTTCGTTAAATGAATGTGACTGAACCGATGGCGGGTCCAACGGAGCCAATCGGCTGTGATCTTTCGGACACACCCTAATTCGTTCGGATGATGTGGGTTAAGAGACCGCATAGCATTGTTCGGCTCAAAACAGTTGCTTGATCCCACCAAGCCTGGGGAGAACGAGAAATAGTTACCAGATCTCCGAAACGACATACAATTGAAAGTTGATACTCCATGATATCACAGCATATAATCATGGGGTCGGGTTGAATTATATCTAACAACATTACACCACAAATCAATCGAACAATACTTAATCAAATCTCTTGTGAGATTTTCCCGTCAATGTTTGTGGTGTCCATCTCAACATTATAAACACGTTACGAATCAATCGTTGACAAACATTCGCTCATTCTCGATCTCTCTTGATGTACATATACTTTGCAATGGGAACCAAAAATCGGCCTCCAAGTCCCAAATAACTTGTTCGTGGCTACCAGACTCGGGTACTCTATAAAGATCTATAACAAAGTCACTTTCCACCATCATCATTGTGCAAAACCAGTCTTAGATTTTCCAGCGAATTCACAGCGTTGTGGTCTGAACCTCTGAAGAATTATTGTTCATGCTCTGAGGAGGAGGCATCATCTACATCTTTGAACGAGGAGTTCACACACGATGCCTCAACAGTTTTCTCATTTGAATTTACGCACCAGTCTTTACTTCACGTATTCGAAGTCTGCACCTTCTCTCCTTCTTTACTTTCACCTTCACTTCTCCTTAGCTTCTCGCCTCTCATACTTTCAACAGATGTATCACCTTTACGCACAGTAGTATGTACCTCATCACGTACTTGAACAGTCTGTACCTTTCCCCTCTCTTACTTCTAGTCAGCGCCTTCTCAACTTCACGTCTTCGCACGCCCACACATTCAACACATTTCTCACCTCTCTGCGTAGTATCATTTTCCATCTGCTTCACACCATTGTTACATACCACAGGAGGGCCGTGATAAATCCGACATCTCCGACAGAAAATGGAGTCACAAGCGCAGATGTCCGAAAGTATGGCATCGGAAACATTCCACCGCACGACCGAGAAGAACAATCAGCAGTTTACAATTTACATCAACATCTACAAATTCCGTCTGATACGGCAAAATGAAGAGCTCATCCGTATCTGCCATATGTCGTATAATCTCGAACAACGGTGCTCTCACCCGCTCAATTTCCAACACTTCACCAATATCACTAAAAAATCTACATCATCAATCAAAGGAGTTACACAGTTGAGCTTCACTGTAACGCGATGAACAGCGAACGGTAGACATTTCTACTGTAAAATCGTTGATGGTCAAAACATCACATGGTACTCAGTCCGTAACATTTTCAGAAAAGAATGTCGAAAAACCATTCACGTAAATTCAACATCTGCTCCAACGCCTCTACTTCTTCTACCCCGATTTCCTGCCCAGATAATAAATTTAAACAAAAAGTCCGTCTTACATAGCCAGCCGAATCGGACCTTTGATTGACAACCTCACTGTTCTGGCTAAGCAGTCACGGTTAATCGGCATGATGAACGACACAAAGAGTACAGGCAAAAACTAGAGCCTTAGGCACTGAAACGGGGCTATTTAAATGTAAAATAGGCTGTTGGAATAATTTCACTAACTCTTTGATGTTCAGTCCCATGGCGAAGAGCCATACAATTTGTAGTCCCACACATTTCTCTCAATAAGGATCTCTAGATAGTGCATTAGTGTAATTGTACACATATATTTAAAAAAATAACTTGTGACCGATGGGACAGACATTTATTATGAAACCAACCTATGAAATGATAAATAATGTCTTCTCTGCATGTTACCAATATTTGTAAATTATTTTTACTTTTTTCAGATTATAGAAAGCATATCCTTCAGCATTTATGACAAAAAATGAGTATTGAGATACAATGTAAAATCCTCATGGTTAGATGGACTAGATCTATGCTGGGATGTATCATCTCATGGCATCATATTATTTACATATACCTCCTTCTGCCAGCACACCACTAGTTTGGAAGGTTACAAATTCTTACAATGGTTGTATGCAGACTTGTACATGTAGGCTGACACTGCTATCTAAACATAACTTGGAATTTGACCCTATCAATTGACCCTATCAGCTAAGTGAACCAAGCCATTGACCTAGGTCATGCATGTGTCTATGCTCTAAATGGTATAGAGGATCTGGTGGAGGGGATGTTTGTGTGTTGGTCCACAAGTTACATACCGTGTATACAATTTCTGCGAGAATGGAAGCCTAGAAAATTAGAATTTCTTGCCAACATGGCAAACATATAAGTCTGCCTTGAACTATTTTCTTCTGTATATGTTAAGTGTTCTAATAAAGTTTTTATCAACCAGCAATTTATGACATCCTTTCAGGAAAACACTCTAAGTCAACCTCTGAATAGTATCCATTTTGTATTCATGCTCTAAAGCAGGAATCTCTGTGAAAATGACATATGAACATATATAAGAATAGCAGAAAATATTTAACTTCACTAATATAGACCAGGTGAAACAAAATCTAGCCAAAATAGTTGACCTAGCTGTCTGCAGTAGCTGAATAACTTGAGGACTTTTTTCTTCTGCTCTCCCTCTCAAAGCCTAAAGCAGTTAAATAAACAACCAGTCACCCTGGCAACGGTACCAAATGTGCTCAAGTTTTTCCTCACTACAATACAGGACCATTAGTCCCTACGGGACTAACTCGCCCCGTGAAAATAGGTAAGTCAGCACACGTGAATCAAACAATACGCAAATGTATGGTGGCCGATAAGGGACATCGCTGCATTGTTTCAGGTATGTGGTTTTATAACACGAAGGCAGGATGCGAAGCGCGAAGTCCAAACACGAAGCCAGGATGCGAAGTGCGAAGGCAGGATGCGAAGCGCGAAGTCCAAACACGAAGGCAGGATGCGAAGCGCGAAGGCAGGATGCGAAGTGCGAAGTCCAAACACGAAGGCAGGATGCGAAGCGCGAAGACAGGATGCGAAGCGCGAAGTTCAAACACGAAGGCAGGATGCGAAGCGCGAAGGCAGGATGCGAAGCGCGAAGTCCAACACGAAGGCAAGATGCGAAGTGCGAAGGCAGGATGCGAAGCGCGAAGTCCAAACACGA
Organism: Hanleya hanleyi; assembly: GCA_036873755.1. Lineage (NCBI taxonomy): Eukaryota > Metazoa > Mollusca > Polyplacophora > Lepidopleurida > Hanleyidae > Hanleya > Hanleya hanleyi. The sequence goes on from JAVTVY010029981.1 coordinate 10,749, forward strand.
AGGCAGGATGCGAAGGGCGAAGTCAAAACAAGTGCCACTGCGCATGACCCGATGAAAGCGAGGCCAGGCCGCCATTTGAATTATTTTATTTACCAATGCCGAGATCAGAGTATAGTCGCCATTCTCGTCGGGATGGTTTACATGAAGAATAAAGTCTGTATATGCTTAGATACACGAGTACAATACCAGTCTTTCTTTATTACCGGAACCATTTCGTCACTCGATACAGTCAAAATCGCTGATTTTCTTGATTCAAAGTATAGTTCATTTATGCTCGATTTTATTGAAGACAGCGTCATCCGTCAATATTTTAACGTCGGATATATCGTCGGAAATTCTTCATATCAATCACGACATATGCTATACAATAATAATATGGTCGGAAATTTTACATAATATTGCAAAACATACAATAAATGTTTCACAGAAACCAAGCATAATAGTATTACATATCATACTGTATCACAGAAACTTAACATATTAAATACTGGTATATATATAGGAATGGATATTTTGAGTCATCCGAGAAGTGAAATAGAAGAAATAACGAATAAATCTGGTCAACCGGATAGTATATTGTAACACCAACGTTGCGACATTCACCAAAATGTCTATAAAAGGGATATATAATTGTATCACAGGACCAGAATATGATTACAAAATATGGAGGACGACAAATGAAGTTGGACGCAAAATTAAAACTAAACAGGAAAAAAATAAAGGATCAAATTTTTTAAATCCCCAGCCTTGATAATAAATTTGACTAAATCAATCAGTTGTCGGTAACAAAATCTCTCAGCATTAAGAACACTGGAAAATTTCAACTTGGTGGTAACACGAAGGCAGGATGCGAAGCGCGAAGTCCAAACACGAAGGCAGGATGCGAAGCGCGAAGGCAGGATGCGAAGCGCGAAGGCCAAACACGAAGGCAGGATGCGAAGCGCGAAGGCAGGATGCGAAGCGCGAAGTTCAAACACGAAGGCAGGATGCGAAGCGCGGCGAGAGGGGCGGGATGGCGGCGCGGTCCAAGCTGCGAGCTTGGGATGCGGCGAAGGCAGGATGCGAAGCGCGAAGTCCAAACACGAAGGCAGGATGCGAAGCGCGAAGGCAGGATGCGAGGCGCGAAGTTCAAACACGAAGGCAGGATGCGAAGCGCG